>KK119152.1:364214-423885 GCA_000611955.2 Stegodyphus mimosarum
TTTTGCCAAACGTTTGAGATATTGTGATATTGTGCGAGTATCTCTGAAGAAATATTTCAGCATTTTGATTTATTTCTTGTAGAAAGAATAAATTTTTGTTAACTTTTTAACGACTTGTGCTTTCAATATATAACGAACCCGTACGCACGTAACAATATAATTGAATATATATTTTTACACAGAAAAATATTTACATAAATTTGCAACAATTGCTAATAGTTTAATATGTAATATTTTTACTAAAAGTACATTCTTTTATATTGTTTTGTTTTATATAAGCAAAGAGCTGTTTTTCTGAGCATTAAATTGTAACTTTATGAGTTGTGGAAAGGCAACAGCTTTTAGAGCCAGAAGTTTAACAAACCCTGAGCAGTGGACGGTGGTTTGACATCATAGCGTAATGTAAAAATGGAAGAACTAGCTGACGAACTTCTGTAACCTCAAATGGTTGTAACCTGTGGTGTGGTTGTAAACTATGAAAATTGGTGTAAAGCCTTAATTGTAGCTCATAAAAAGTATAGAAACTGAATGTTAAGTAAAACTGTCTCGAAATTTGGGAATTTGAATATCATCAAGATGCACCATATTCAACTAGTAATAACATAAAGCGACTGCTCATTAATTTAATGAAAAAAAATGGCTAACTTTTAAAGAAGAGCAGTAAATGCATAAATAACAGTCATTTCTAACGAAAGAGTAATATGCTGCGAAATTTTTATGTTCGTAACTTTTGAACACATTTCTTGATCTTTGCTCGAAAACATATGAACTTTTTAAGGCTGAATACTTCATTTTTCAATGCAAGTGACTCAGGTGGTAAACACCTTCTGCCGAAACTACATTTATCAGTTCCACGCAACTTGAAAGAATCAGAACGAGAATAGAAATATATTGTTTCACTAGGAGAACATTTCTTGTTGCGTTTTTATTGCGGATGATACAAATCGTGAAAACAACAGTCATTTTACAAAGAGTATCATTCTGAAATCCATTTTTCTTTGCTGCAATTGCAATCGCAAAGCATCACAGAAGAAAAAAAATTGCCAAATAAAAAGACACTACATATTAATATATTTTTGCGTCTTAATCAATATTAGATGTCACTTCTCATTAGATTATTATTTTTACATCCTGCTGCATCCTATCACACGACAAAGATTTTTGATTTACTTTTACCCCTCGAAAAAGCGAAAAACAAATAATGTCTCTTCGGCTTAAATTTGATTATTCTTAATGCTATTTCAATAAACACATGTCGTGTTTTTCCAGCAGTTCGAAATAACTGGTTATATCTCTACTTTACATTTAGTATAATTCAAATGTCCTCTCTCGAGATTGGTGGTATAAGAATAGGGGTGGCCGTTTGAAATAGCAACAATATAGTGCTTATAAAGTTACACACTTTCCCCTTCAGCTATTATTCGTATATCAGTTTTTCTTTGCATCAAAATTAAAAATGCTTCCGTGTTTTGTAAGCATCCTCCTTTAGTACATGCAAATATTCATTTTTAAGTGTGCTTAAGAAAAAATTAATGAGATTATTAGTATCACATTTGCTTTTTATGAAAACAAAAGCGAAATTAAATATATTGAAAATGAGTTTATAAGGTATTTTACCCGCCTTCGTGGTGTAGTGGTCAGCACGCTGGGCGCGTATTCCAGAGGTCAGTGGTTCGAGTCTCGGCGAATTCGTTGCTCGTTTCTTCGATTTTCTTGTTTCGAAAAATTCTAAAATGTATTTACAAGTGGCGCCCGAACTAAAAAATGTGGTGGATGATGACTCTCCCTCACCAGGATTTGGCGATTGGGTCCCCCAAATCCCCGTCGTCTATTAAAAAGGGGAGTGTATAAGGTATTTCTCCCGCCTTCTTCGCATGCCTTCGTGTTGTAGTGGTCAACACGCTGGGCGCGTATTACAGAGGTCCGTGGTTCGAGTCTCAGCGAAGGCGTTGCTAATTTTTCATCTCTCCTGCTTCTAAAATATACCTAGTGTCTCTACAAGTTTTATCTAAGCAATTAACAACTGATGACCATACTCATAATATATCATTGTAAAAGAAATATCAAAGCATGTAATAGGAGTAGACGTTTTAAAAGATTTTTGTAAGGAAAGTTTGAATTTATGCTCCAAACCTGCCTTATAAGTGTCTTTATTAAATCTTATAGAACTGATGATAAGGGTGATAAAGTACGTAAGACACAGCAATGGAACTCAATCTCTACAAATTTTAGTTCCTAATTTACAATAAGGAACAGAGCTCATCACGTCATAACTAAGGATGTTAATTACTAAAAAGAAATTAAGAAACTTTAATACAATTATCTTACATTCTACAAATTCAATTTAAAAATACTTTAGATGTGAAACATGCAAACCCAAACATTTATCCCCAAAATCTTAAAACATACAGTGCTACTGTAAACGTATTTTCAAACGTTTTATCCATTAGTATAGTATTAAAGAAAATGAACTTGCTTGTGGGCAAATAATAATAAAAAAGTTTGCATTGGATTTAAATACAATGAATGCAGTTCCTGGAATCAAATAAATTCAAAGAAAGTTTTCGCATCCATAATTTACCATTGAGAAAAAAAAATCAAAAACATTCTAAGTTTATATTTGTTTTGTATAATTTCAAAAATATGAAAAGTTGCGAACTTTACAGTGTATTAAAAAAGGTTTAGACGCACTGTTGGCATGAGAGAAATGGGTTATTCCTTTTATTGATATGGCAGTAATCCTTTTTAACGCCCTCAAGCATTCTTAGCATTAGCCTCCACTTATTATCTTCCAACTTTGAAGGGGTGGCCGTACGGGGACAACTGATGACCGGGTTAGTTAAAGACGATTCAGCAACAGAAGAACAAATGGAATATTGTTCGGAGAACAGCCTTGGTTGCGCCAACTTGACTTCTTTAAGGGTATGGGCGACATTTCATTATGCCAACGGAAGTAAATACTACAGAATAAATACTACAATAATAAATACTACAGTAATAAATACTAATAACTATACTATAATAATAAATACTAATAACTATACTATAATAATAAATACTAATAATAAATACTACAGTATACTAATAAATACTAATTACTATACTATAATAATAAATACTAATAATAAATACTACAGATAATAAGTAATACTACAGATCACATTCAAGCTCAGCTGTACAGTATCAAAAATGCTTCAGCTATGAAGCAAACAGCGATCTGCAGATGTTTCGCCTTACATTATTGAGATATGATAGCTTGTTTAGCGCTAAAAACAACAAAATTTGACGAGTCCGTTGTAACAAAATGTCCGTTTTCTACTATAATGTAAGAAGAAAGATAAAGATAACATGAAGCAATCTGTCACTTAATTGATTTTATTCAAGTGAACCCATACATCCACTTGAATCAAAGGACGCATAAGTAAAATCCAAATTCAGAACATCAACTATGTTACTTCATCAGCTTCGTTAAAGAGACTCCTAAATCTGAATGACAGTAGATAACGTATTAGCTAATTCTCAACTTATTACGTATCTTAAAAAAAGTGGTTTACCTTAGTAGACTGGCACCACCAGTCTCTCTTCATAGACACGGTCCATCTTATCAAAGTCTCATCGTAGTTTCAGATCATTGCAATTAGATTTCCTAATCTCCAAATTTAACCTAAATTGATTATTCTGTGATGCTGCCGAGAGAAGACTGGATTCTAAATTTAGATTTGATTAAGATTTGAAAAGACGGGAATGCTGGAACAGACGTGACTCGTAGTTCTTCATGCACCACTCAACCATCTGATAGAACAGATGAGTTAGAGTGTGCAAGACCTTTTTTCATTCCTGCAGGAGGAGGATAGACACCCTACTTATAGGCAATGCCTTTAATATTTCGGTTCTTAGCTCTGTGCTCATTTTATAATATTTTATATTTTGTAGAGACATTAGGTATTTTTTAAAAACATCATAGATGAAAAATGAGCAATGCCCTAGCCGGGAATCGAATCACTAATTTCTTGAATACGTGCCGAGCGTGCTGACCATACACCTCGAAGCCATGCTAAGAAGGAAGGAGAAATACCTTATATACTCCTACCCCTTTTTTAAAGGGCGAGTGGGGATTAGGGGACCCGATCTCCAAACCCTGGTGGCAGAGAATCATCATCTACCATCCTTTTATTTCGTGCGCCAGTGTAGAGACATCAGGTTTTTTTTGAAAGTAGGAGAGATGAAAAATGACTCTCTCCGGGACTCGAACCACGGCCCTCTCGAATACGCGCCGAGTCTGCTGACCACTACACCACGAAAGCATGGTAAGAGGGCTGGAGAAATACCTAATAATTTTAGACTTTAACATGAATTAAAATGCCTTACCTTTATTTAGCTTTATAAAATTTTCATAATGCAAATTTAATAATAGTATTTCATAATAAATATAAATTTCAACTTATTACAACTTATGATTCAAATTACAACAAATTACAACTTATGATTCATGTAGAGATTAGTGGATCATATCAAACTTGCAGTTGCTAATAAGTAGACAAGCAAGTGCCATCTGTTTACTTAAAGTAATGCTTAAACACATATCAAATATGATAAGCATTATTTCATTATTTCATTGTATTATTTCATTTCTAAGAGTACTTTTTTCCTGTGTGAACGCATCTAAAATTGTGTGCGTTTTAAAATCGAAGAAATATCATCCGGGTTTGAACACATTATGTTTCTATGATCATATTATAACTAATAATTTGATAAATCTTTAAAATAATAATCTGTGATTTTGTTTGGAAACAGTGGTGATTTGGCTGTGGTTTCAAATGACATATCGAGATAATGGTAGCAGAATGGCGTTCTAGTAACAACAAATGAAATATGAATCCTGACAATTTGCTGCCAACGTTCAGCGGACAATTTTCGGAAATAGCGCAGGAAACGCTGAAATCGAAATTTTCAAAAAGTATCTCACCTGTTCGAAATTAATCCCTGGAAAAACTGTATAGAAGCTTTTCAAAAATAAATGTAAATAATATAGAAAATCATATAGATTACTTAAAATTAAAACCCATGCAAATGATTTTATATTTCAAAAAAAAATTAAACATTTTAAAATTACCATACATATGAAAGTTAAGAATTTCTTAGTGTGATAACATGTAACTTTAAATGTTTGCCTGCTTACGAGATTGCCGCCGGAGTTTTAAAAAGGAGTTGTATAATGATTTAAGACAAGGTTTATAATATACGAAGTTTTAAAGCTAGGGTTAGAGTACAGTCAAGAACTCTTTCAAATGGTGTAATCTGCATTTAATATCATAATGAAGTTCATTTCAAAAGTTCTCGTTTTTCTATCGAAAGACCGAACGGTAACTTTATTTTGGTCATACTAGACTACAAAATATAAAATTTCTGATTAATTATATTGATAACAATAAGCTAAAAAATATAAATCAGTGATATTAATGTATATAATATTAAACAAATAACAAAGGATTTTAATATAAAAAAATGAGAAAAAAAGAAAAATCTGAAAGGTTTCAGATTTTAAATTACGCCCAAACGGACGTTTTTTAACATTTTGTGTGTTACCTTTATTTATTAAATATAATATTGTTTGCACTTAAACCATAAAATTCAGTTCAAGAGCAATATCGCAAAATAATTTTAAAATGAGCATATCTTTAGAATTTCCGATGCACAATCTCACGCGCTGGAGATAAAAATGTTTTTTCTGTACAACGTTGCGATTGCTCGCTTTGAAATCCTAATCAAAAATTCGTTAAAAGTTTACAGAATATGAAATCGATAATAAAACCTATTCCAAATTTCAAATTTGGGCTTCCAGATGCCCATTTTCGGGTGGAAACGTTCAATATTCAAAATTTGATGGCTCTAGGTACCGTTGTTTTATCACAATGTGAGAAACATACATACATTTATGAAGATTCTTCATTATTCAATTTATTTAAATATAATACTGGGCGATAATATTTGGTGGCAACAATTTGAAAAGTGAAACAACGCCTTCAGGGAATCAACGCAAAGTGCCAAAACAAAATTAATATTCCTCCTGGGCAAATTAACCCTTTGGACTAATAATTGTCTCATCAATATTCTCGAAATATAAGAGGACGTCATTGTAAGTCAATGATCTGAAAGCAGCGGCCCCAGAAGCAATTTTAGGCGGTCCGCCAATGCATTATAGTTATATATTTGTTTTAATACTGTGCTTATATATTTCGATATAGCGCAAATTCTTTGCGTAGTGGATTGCAATATATAATCAAAAAAGTATTAAGAAATTTTATAAGACTATTATTTATATATAATATTGCTAATTAATATATAAGATTATTAATTAATTAAGTTGATTATATAAGTCCATCCGAGTACGAAGCTAGGGCTGCCACACAGCCAAAAGTATATACGTAGCGCTTATAACAGCGCTCTTAAGTACCCCCAAAGAAGCTAAGTTTGGAAAAAGGACATTAATCATTGCATCTGTGGAAATGATAGTTTAAAACATTAATATAAATATCATTAGAGACATACGAATTATGTTTATATGCACCAGTGCTATTCACTGAAAAGAAATCGAATGAATAGATTTACCGTATCTGTTAAATGGAAAACTTGTATGCTTGGGCTACGCCGTCACAGTCAAAACATTTATTCGCCAGCCGACAGTTGTAAAAGATTTTTATTATTAACATTACAAAGCATTGCAATTATCTTTTTGTTCCCTAATCGTTTTTTACTTTTACTTTCCTTGAGTCAGTAACTTGAGTCCTTGATTCATATTGGTAAATAGATGGAGACAAATTCAACCTGTTATTTGTGCGCGTCATTAGATCTAAGTTACATCAATACCAATCATTTGAAATTGTGAAAAACGTTTGAGTGTTAGTCTCATATGAAACAAATTGTGATTTTAATTAAGAGATGAGAATCCAAGCTATGCCTTTAACAAATGACAAAGTAAACTGAAGAAGAAAATACGTGCTTTTCAAGATAGGAAATGCGGTTTTGTGGTGGTCTGAGCAGTAAAATTGAGTTTTATTTGTAATAAGAGAATTTAAGTTAAAAAAAATGCAAATTACTTCACCGCTACGAAAAGAATCATTACGAAAAATCTGAAATATTGGATGGCAAATCGAAAGAAGAAAAAGAAGCTGCACGTTTCATGTATTTTTTCTGCATGTGTCGATAAAAAATTTAACACATGAAAGAAAGAGAATAGGTTGCCGTTATCTATTTTCAAGTTTTATTCCAATGGGGGAAATGTTTTCTGAATAATTGGCAAGTTTACAGTTGTTTATTTTATGTTGAAAGTAAGTTATTTAGTGGTTAATTCAACATATTAGAAATATCTGTATATATATAGAAGAATGTCTGTTTGTGTGTTTGTTCGCAATTAACTCAGTCACTACTATAAGCTATCATCACCAAACTTTCTACCATTCTTTTCTGGGTCTTGAAAAAGGCCGATGCCCACTTTTTTCCAAAACAAAATATAACTAAAATAAGAGATATTAATTAAAAACTTTGAAAACGCTAATTTTCGTTCTAATTTCTCCGAGTGGCAACAATCTCGCATGCTGGAGATAAATAACTGCTTTTTTCTAGAAGTGTTGCCACTGCTGGCTTTCAAATCGTAGAGTTGGTTAGTAAAAAATTTTTAAGTTTTACAATGAAATAAAAATAGCATTGCCAAATATTAAATACATTATTCCCGATTCCAAAAATACGTAGGAAAAACTTTCGACTGTTACATCTCCGTACGACCGAGATATTAATTAAAAACTCTGAAAAGACTAATTTTGGCATACGTTTTTCCGAGTGGCAACAGTCTCGCGTGCTTGAGATAAAAACGCTTATTTCGAGAAGTGTTGCTACTGCTCGCTTTCAAATCGTAGAATTTTTTCAATAAAAGATTTGTAAGTTTTAGAAAATCTTTATATATAACGAAGAATGCCTGTTTGTGTGTTTGTTTGTTTGTTCGCGTTATTGATTTCTAATCAATTATGATCAATGTTTTGCCACATTTCATCGACTAAAATTGAATATAGGTTAAATATTGGATGGAACTTGAGCTTTTACGACCATTTGACTAGAAAGAAGAAAATTATTAAAAACCTGTGTGCCATTGTTGTTGATATAATGAGAAAGAATTAGTCTATTTTGCTATCGAATTTTTTTATGTGGGTTCCATATTGCATCAGTCTGAGAAATGAATGACAATGAGTCGTATTTATTGCATCGTTATTAGAGAAGGATTACACCGTTCTCTCTTTTGTTAGATACATTACTCTCAATCTAACTTAACTGGCTTTGGGTATTTCCACTAGTTTGAAATAAATGGTAGTAAAAAATGTGCTATTTAGCTGCTAGCATACTTTAATTACGAAATGAAACCAACAGAAATTAAATTTGTTACGCATAGAAAGTAAGATGATAAATGTGAATTTTTTCCTTTGCGTTCTTAGTATTATTATTGCTTATATATTCTTTGATAAATATCTAGTAAATGCAATTTGCATTTAAGTTAAAACCCAGTTAGTTAGTTGAAATATAATCTGAAATTTTGTAAAAAATATATCTGGCTCTCCAGCTGTTTTCAGATCGGGAATGCGGTATGGATGCAATTTGAGTCTGCGACTACTAAATAATAATGAAGATAATGCTGCTTCAGACGAATTAAATATTGCGTGGGAAATTGACCGCTGATATTGATTGTGATGCAGACAATTATCATTGACAAATATCAGACTGGGATTTTAATTCAGAATGAAGTATAAGTAACATACTAATTGATTTTGATTTTACTTAATTACAGAGACTTATGCTTAATTCGAATTCTATTAAAGTAAATGTATTTAACAGATATAATGCTGCGCTTTAGTTTACTAATTTCAGATTCTTTGTCTGCTTATACTGAAATTAAATTTTGAATTTTACAGGGTTGTGATTTCTTAGGATTCAAGAAATAGTGTACATAACTAGTATGTAAACTTTCAATAATATGTAATCAAAAAGTAATATGATCATTAGTAATATAAATAGTATATCTTGATAAACAAAGTATAAAAAGGAGTCTTTTATGCTATTCTTTAAGGTTATATTTCCAGATAACATTCATTTTAATTTTCTACTTTGATTTGCGAGGCAAAATCATATTTTATTCATATAATGCTAACATTTATTAGAGAAAATGCTTTTAAGGCTCTGTCTGATTTTTTTAGGTAGCTAGTTAGATTGAATGAATCTTATTAGATTGTTAGATTAAATTTGACACTTTATGAATGAAAAGCGCATTCTCTCCATTAAGTTTAAAATGTATTTTCTCAAGTCTGTATTTTATTATAAAAGGAAAGTAAGTTCATTTGCTAAATGATGATGTTTCTTACTTAGGAAAATTTACTTTTTTAGTTATTATAGACACTGCTTTTGTATTTCAGAAAACACTAAGAAATTTGGCTGAATTAAGGAATTTAATTTGGGCTATACATGCAGATAAGGAAGGAAGATATAACGCAATTCTTTAAAGTTTTAAATACCGTTCTAAATAATTAAAACGTTTATAAATATTACGTGTTTAAATATAAGATAGTAATAACTAAAACAGCTTTATAAAGATTTTATTAAATATTAAAGATTAATGTTGGTAATAAAATTTTTTATTATTATTCAGTAATTCTGAAATAAAATGGTCTTCTATAAAACGAATATATTTAAATACCGAGATAATATAAAAGCAAAAATCTAAGTTCTATTGTGAAACTGAATAAAAAATAATTTTCACATGATAATCACATAAGCACTTTATTAAGCAATTCACATAGCACTTAATTTATAATTCTTATAAAATATTAAATATCTATAATTTGCGCAAGTTTTATTCACGGCTAGGAAGACGACAATAAAAAAGAATGATTTTTTCTTCATAAGTTAAATTTTCATTTATTTTTCACAAGTGTTTGAAATTTAGAGAAAATAATGCACTCGAAGGAAAGGACATTCTTGATAGTGTTTTATTCACAATCAATTTATTTTTCGGTGTTTTAGCAATTTATTTTTATTCTTGTTTTAAAGTTAAGGTACTAATCAATATTGTTGCGAAAAATTCGGCGGTTGCGCCTGTATGTAAGCTTTCCGGCATAGCACTAGGGTTGCCACAAAATAGTGTATGGTATGGTTGCCAGATTGGCGACTTTATCGCCCATTTGGCGACGAAATTGGCGATATCTCATGGTCCAATCGGGAAGCTTCTAGAATAATTTCCTGTCGAGATATTTCTCGAAACCTGTGGAACCTAATGAAAAGCTATATAAACCATTGCGTTTCTGAGAGCCGGCAGAGTGTGATTAGCAGTGTGATTAAGAGTGTGATTAGTTGTGAGAAGTGTGAGAATAGCTGCTTACTGTGAGTGCTAAGCTACGCGAGAGTTTTGTGAACGGAAAGCGATCAAGATAGTGCTTTGCCGTGAAGCTACCTTTACAGTATAGCTTGACAGTGTATTGGTGATTGTTCCACGGTGTTTATTATAAGTTTAGTGTTGCCGTGAAGTTACCTTTACAGTTACAGCCCGAAGCTGTGTTGCTGATTGTTTCAGCGTATTTATTGTAGAATTTCGACGATTTTAAAGGTAATTTTGGAACTGTGCTGTAAATAGTGATTCTTGTAAATAAATTGTGCTTTTTATTGTTCTGCATCGTGTTTTCATCGGATTCTCTCAAATCCACGAACCCGTAAAACGCAACAATATGAAAGACTGAATAACTAAATAGTTTTATAAAATTTCTAGTACTAAATATTTGGCCAGATATGTAAGGAAAATTTCTTGATTCTATTTATTAGCTGCTGTGCTAATGGAAATACAGCGGAATGGTATTACTAGCTTATATAAAAATCTGAAAGTTATTTTTAAAAATTTGAATTTTATATCTCTCAGATTTAAATTTTAAGTTGTCCAAAAAAATGAAGGGATTTTGCATTATCTTAGAAATAGATCTTTCAGAATTAAAACTTTTTTTTAATCTTGATTTTGCTGGTAAAATTCGTATTATTAAAGTTAAAATTTATTAATTTATTTGTATAGAAATATAACATGTCAGATATTTATTTCTAGAACTAGAACTTATTCGTTATTTTGAGATTTTTAGTATGACTTATATGAATAAAGATTTTATGTATCAAATTGCATTTTTATCTGAAATGCCATTTATTACTTACGTACTTCTGAATGTAATATCCTGAACGGAACTCCTGAATGTAAATATTGCATTTAAATATTAAATCAATATCGAGATACTAATAAAAGATATACTTGTATTTCTTTTAAGGTAACCAACCTCGTTCAAACGGCCGATTTCGACTAAAAATCTCACTTTTTTATCTAATATTTTTAAGGCCATATTCTTAGCTATCAGAAACAGTTTTTCTTTTCTTGATATGTTGATTAGAAGTAGAGATATACCAGTTTTTCTGAGATACGACAAATCGGAAGTAACTGTCTGCCACATCGTAAGTTAAAGGGCAAATTAAAGGTGCAATTTCCACTTTTTTCTACGTTATTTATAAAATAAATACTTTTAAGCATTTTGATATGTTTGGAGAATCTGGCAGTGTATTTTCATTATGTATGTTCTCTTTTTCATTTGGCAACAACGTTTCAAACTTATTGTTTTGTTTACATTGAGCTTTCGATATTTCTGTTTTGTGTACAAATTTTCTGCACCAATTTATTGGCTAAACACACATTTGTTGGGTTAAAATGTTTCATTTTTGGTGCCAATATCATTGTAATTCTATTTAATGATGTATTTTCTTGTCTTATTAAAACATTTGAGTGACTTAAAATGATTCCTGTATATTCTACAGTCTAAGGTTATAAGAATTTAGATGTAACAAGAAATTAACGATTCTCAAAAGCGTTTATCAAGCTTCGCCAAAATTCGTAGGAAAAAACTGAAAGCCCTTCGAAAACAAAAAAAAAATTATTGTTTTGAAAATAATGAAGGGCCGATGTATAAGACAGGAGCACTTTTAATGAATATTTATGTATATTGTCATGTAACAGTAATCTCAAAACTTTAAACGTGATTTTTGATTAATTCTTTTTTTCATGATTTATGTTCCTGACAACCATGATAACTCCATAAGTTCATCATAGAATCACTTGAAATTTTGCACATATGTTTTATATACAAGGTGCTTATAAAGTCCCGGATCCATTCTGATGTTTAATAACTCATTAAATAATGAAGATATAAACAAACTTATGGCATTTATTGATGGAATAATATATTTTCCTTTTCAAGTTTAAATACCTTTAATTTTGTAAATATCGTCTGCGCGTGTGGTTAATTTCAGATAATTTCATTTTCCAGTCTAAATATCTGTACTTTTCTAAATATCGTCTGCTTATTAATTGCATTTTTCTCTCTTTCAAACGGCATTTCTCTTTTCAACCCCCATGAATACCATGAGGCACAAAGGGATTCCCCAAAGGATAAAGTGTAGCCTAATGCACAGTCGAGTCATTGAGCCTTCCTTTTTTATAGAAAAGACGGTCTCATCAATCGTATACTTAGACATGTTGGAAAACTTCGTATTTCCACAACTAGAAGAGCTTCAGCCAAGTCTTTTTGAAACAAGATGGTGCACCACCTCATTGGGGGGCCATCGTTCGTAGTTCTTTAAATGACCATTTTAGAGGAAGATGGATTGGGCGAGGAGGTCCAATTCCTTGGCCACCCAGATCACCTGATATAACGCCGCTGGACGTTTTGCTTTGGGGATTTGTAAAGGACAACGTTTACAGGAGGAGAGTGTCGAACATTGAAGGCCTAAAAGACAGAATGACAACCGCAATAGCCTCTGTGGATGCCGACATGCTTGCCGGTACCTGGCGTGAAATTGAATATTGACTTGATATTCGCCGTGGGACGAAGGGGGCACACGTGGAAGTTCATTGACAAGGGTCATGAAACTTTTTGAGTCTATCTAACCATTTATGTTATTAATTTTAATCTATCTTTATTATTTTATGAGTTATTAAACATCAAAATGGGTCCGGGACTTTATAAACACCCTGTATTATTATGCATAATGTAGGCAAGAAGTTAAAAAAGTAACCCCATAAAATTTAAATTACAGCATTTTTACAGCGTATTTAAAAAATTTTGTTAGTGTTGACTGACAGATTTGGTCATATATTGCTAGTAAATCAATATTTTCATATTATTATAGTTGAATGTATGCTTCTAGGTAGTATATATAAAATAAAGCCAAACATAGATTTTTATCATCAATATTTTCTTGTCAGTGATGGTTGATGTTTTTATTAATTTTGAAGTAAAATTTTCAGTTTTTTGCATAAATTTCTCAAAATAATGATTTTTTATCACTTTTACAGTAATTATATTTAAGTTTTAGTACAATTCATTAAAAAATCATATAAACTCAAGAGTGTAACCAACATTTTAAAAAACGCCCTTCGAACGGGGTCGGTTACCTTAGTTAAAAATCAAAATACTCAATGATTTTTATTTCTGTGAAAAGTTGACAACTGTAAAATGTTATGGATATAATATATTCTCCACTATGATCATTGAAACATTTCATTTTCGACTGATTGAAAAGGAAGAAAAATGAAAAAAATAATAATAATATATAAATAATAAAGTATAATAATATATAAACAATAGAGTAAAAGTAGAGTATCTGCGGTGTTTTCAATGAAAAGATCTGAACTTCATGCTTACAAATTGAGGAATATTCTGAGCAGATTTAGCCTTGTGAGGACTAAAGATTACTTTCAGAAACAGATGGTGCTATTCCTGCAAACATACAGTGCATTCAAAAAGTCGAAGTTTCTTAAAAGTAGAAAGTAAATTTCAAAAGCCTGATGTCAGCATCTACGGAGACTACGTTTTGACCCACGGACGCAGTGCTCTAATGCAAATAGTCCTTGAAGTTATTGACTGAATGCAGAGAAAAGGTTGAGAGGAAATGCAAAAGAAAATAATGCCTCTCCTACAAGGCCTAAAAGCACTGAGCTTTTTACCATAAAAGGTAAAAGATGTATAAGGAAAAACTTTTCAACTATGTCACCCTTTCAACAGTAAAACTGTTTTAAATCGGAAGATAAGCAGTAGATATGGCAAAATATATCTGAAAACCGAAAAATCTTGATTCTTAATATTTTATATTCTTTATAAAGCCGACAGCATGAATGAAAACCGACGTTTTAGATACCATGAAGGGAATTGTAAAATATTACTTTCTAATTTACTATTGTACCAATGAAATGCATTCTAGGTTGTAATATTCTTTATTTAATTTGAAATCATATCACATTTATTTATTTATTTATTGTATACTCATGTGTAATGCAGTTCAAAGCACGTTACAATGAAAGCTGTCATCGGCAATATCTTTTACCTTGGACAGATAAGTCTTTGACTTCTTTGCCTTGAGTAACTGCGTAAGACATGAGCCTTTTAGAAATTCAAGACGATTTCTTAAAAGGTGAAGTTTTATTATTGTATTTGTTATACCTAATATGAAATTTACTGTATTCGCTATTTTCATTTCGCTTTCTGTATTCGTGCACATTCAAGAAATGTAATATTTTTTGAAAGTGAAAAGTTTCAGAAATATTAGAAAGGTTGATTTTTGCTTTATTAGATATGCGATGCAGCAAATGCTACTTATAGATGAGCTTATGGTTCGTCATATCAAAAATCATACGGAGGAAGAAGCTCACCGGCAACTGGGAAAAAATGAATGGTCAAAAACTTTAGACGAACTAGATGCTTTTATATCAATTTTGTATGCAAGAGGTATATACAGTGCAAATAATCAAGAGCTTGATAGTCTGTGGTCTGTTGTTTGGATAGTTTTCTCTAACTCTTCCTAAATGTCCCAGTTTTGTGGTTATAACTGACGTTTCTTATGTTTTTATTACTTAAACTGGACTACATGATTTGGACGAATTTCATATGCACATTTTCCTCAATTACACAGTAATTACATTCTCGAGTTTCATTCTAAATTTGTTGATAAATATTTTGTTCATATGTTAACATGCTCAACAATAATTATAACCTAACAAAACTCTTCGAATTAGTATGCATAATAAACAAATACAGTAAAGAATCCAATAGAAAATTTCTTCCGTGGGAAGCAGAAATAACAAAAGTGCTAGCTGCATAATATGCTCATTTATTGTAATAACAGAAATAAGATAGAGAGCTCTGTATCGTCATCTATATCTGTGATGATATAGATCCCTACCTTTTACGCTGCCAATGAAAGTTTTAAAAAGTTCTTTCCATCTGATTTGTATTATCTTTTGCTGACACACCATGGTTGGTGTGTTCATCAAACATGGTAGTGATAATCATATCGCTTCTCGGCCTTTTGGCTAAGATCAAAGTGTAGTGATAATCCTTATTGTGCACTAATTATATATCAGTACAAGTTGCTGCCGCATAATATGAGCACTGTGCACACAGTACAAACTAATCGTATCCTCTTAAAAATAGTATTATCCTTGGATGAAACGAAATTCTTACTTTCAATCTGTATGCATTCTTGCAGCCTAAACTGAAATTCTTCGTCATTACCGACATACCACTATAAGGTTTCCTAGCTTACATCTATGAGTTCATCTGCCCTCCAAGGTCTTAGCTTTAAGAACATAGCGATAAACATTTGATCAGTAAAAACATAACTGTTAAAATAGTATAATTTCTTACTTTTATTTTCTTCAAAGGTAGATCTTTGTTATTTCAATTTAACAGAAATATCATAAATTGGACCTACCTCTTCTTCCCGGGCTGACTTTTCAGCTTTGTATATTTCAATAAATAATCAACAAAATGTGTGGTGTAAACTAAACAGTGTAGTGTAAACTAAATACACCTAAAACTAAAACTAACTAAACAAAACAGTGTGGTGTAACACTTAAAGCTAGCCAAACAAAACAGTGTGGTATAAACTAAAAACATATTAAAAGCAGCTACAAAATTAGTATTACATTAATAGCAGCTACAAAATTAGTATTTACATGTAGTCCTTCTCCTCCCATGGTATCCCGGAAAGTCTCAACCAATGAAAATTTGAAAGTGAAACCTTTTGCTGGCTGAGTTTGAGACGTATCATGCTGCTTCTTAAGTTTACGAAAGTCACTAAGATTATTCTCAAGAATAATTTTCTATAGCATTACGTCGTATATTATGAGTTGCTTGATGTAGTCAGGTATAAACACATTCTTGGTTCATCTCTTGATAATGCGCCTTGTGTGAATCGATTTTAAGCAAAATGGGAATGCACCAAACCGTATGCTATCCTTGTTCCCTTCATGATGTGTCCAAATTGAGTGTCTATTTAAGATCTGAAATTAAGTTTTATTGTTTAGTTTTTCAGTTCTTCGTCTAATGAAATGACTATTTAACTCAGAGTTTATTTTTTATAGCAATGGAAGGAATTGTATGGTTGATGAGCACAAGAGAAATTTGTTGGCGGTCAATATGGTTTTACAGCCATGATTTATAAGTCCATTTTTGACTTACGCTAGTCTTACACGGCCATCATTTTTTAATACTTGGAGATCTCCCTACTTTGAATTATGTTTATTTGAAAAGTCGAAATCTTATTTGTCAGTATTTATTATACTGACAAAGTTTGCGAATTTTCAACTCCAAATATTCCCTGCAGAAAATAAAAAGACGCATATATTATTATTCCACAACATATAAATTTTTAAATAAAAATATGCTTACAACCGCAAATATACATCATATGGCACAATACCATGTTAATACTACAGGCGACTAATTGTTTTTAATGTCTGCATATGCAAAGCATTTCGAAAAATTTTTTTGCTTTTTTATGAAAAAGCATACGACGTCTAACTACATAAGGGAAGTCATGTCTCTGTTGACGAAATTTTATGAGGCATTGTCTCATATTCACATCACATATAGGAAAACAATGATAATGTCCATTCGCCGAAATGGTTTCCGAGGTTGCTCATATTATTGGTTCTTAAATGGTTAATCTTTATAGCTACGCCATCAATGTAAGAAATGCAACGACAAAGGTTTCCAAATTGTCAAGTCATTGTAAATAAACATCTTCATGCAATGAAGAAAATTAGCAATGCCTCGCCGGGACTGGAGCTCCAGACCCCTCGAATGCGCGTCGAGTACGCTTTGAATTACATCACGAAGGCGTGCGGAAAAGTTGTGGAAAATATCTACCTTTCCCCCTGCACATAACCTAACTTTATGATAAGTAACGTAAACTAACCTTCCACACATTATAACATATTTCAACTTTCCCTAATTTTAGTTTCTAAGTTTTCGGACAATTTATGGACAAAGAAGCTCTTTCTTTCAAGGCAACATCCGTTCCTTTGAACGCTCGCCTCACGGTTCGGTTATGATTTACCTCATTAATTCCTTGAGCGAAAGCACAAATTTCATAAAAAAGTAAAATAATTATACACATCCTGTTCTTCCGCTGATATGATTGCAGCTGAAATTACAAGTTCCGTCTAAGCACTAAAAACATTGCCTGCGTACATTCAGGATAAATGGTGAACGCGCTATTCACGAATCCTGAGGTAACAAAAGCATTCTCTATCTGCTACAGAAGGCTAAAGGATACGTTATTCAAAATATTTTTTTTGGCGACATCTGCAAATTATTTACTTACACCCAAAATTTTTCGTCTTTCTTTTCTGCTTCGTTCCGTCCCTTTTAATCAAGCAAATAGTTACAGTTATCCTTGAAGCAAGATCTCTACATAATAGTGTACATGTTACTGGCAAAGTATGAAACGCAGGTATTCTATGCAATGCCGTATGTTTTTAAGCAAAGTATAAAATATGAGAATTATTACATACTTTTCCTGGGCATTGTATATAGTACCTAGGCATTCTATAGAACGACAAATGCCCTTTAGCCACAGTGTGAAAAAAAGGTTATGATAAAGCTATTATTTATAAAAGTTCATTCCTCAAAAAATACAAATGTTATTTTGAAAAATTAATGAAAGAGTGCCCCTAAAAATCTGTTATTCGAAATATATAAAAGAAAATAGTTAGATGTTCTTGATACAACATAATAAGCCTGTATTTTCTATCTGGCTGAGATTGGGCATCTATAAGATCTACCTGACAACGGAAATTAAATTCAGAAACAATCCTAAGTGTCACATCAATGTCCTTTTTTAATACCCTTTTTCTTTGGCAGAGCTCACAAAGGTGGTCGTACAGTTCAATATCATTATGTGAAACGCTTTTGTATTTGGTTAGAAATTCTTTCAACATTATGTCACGTCGTCAGTACTCAAATGAGTTTTCGTAAAATACGAAAAATAACTCAGTGCCCGTGACATACAATGTAATACTTTATAGTACTGATGCTTTCTTTAACAGAGTAAATGAATGTAATTTTGCTTTCGACAAACATCACATGCTAGCAATTCAGCATCCAGGAGTCCCGTGGTTCCTTCTTAATGGTAATTTTGGCTGTTTTACGTAAGTTACTAATTTCTGGTACGTAGTTTCGGTTCTTCGAAATGAATCGGAAATGTATTTTTTACTTTGCCTGTTTGTAATTTGGCATTCTATAGAATGCATAGGAAATGTGTGAAATATGAATCGTTTCATACATTGCTGGCTAGTTTTAGGCATTATATACAACGCCTATTCTATAGAATGCCGGATTTCAAACTTTTCCGGTAGCATGTACATTATTTAAATCACGAACACAGTGAAAGATGAATTCAGCATTCTGCAGGATCTAACTAACTGAGCAGTTGTGTCAAAAGAACTGAATTACGTTGCTGATAAAATATATTGGTGAATTTGTGACAATTACAATATATTTGTGACAATACTGTTGTGACAATTTAGTTTTGCATTAACTTAAATTTTAATTTATTTCTTTTCCATCTTTGCTATCCTTTCATACTTCAGTCACACAACGTTTTATTTAAAGAAACATTATGCAGATTGCAAGAGTCTTAATATTTATATGTGTGTATACAGAGGGAATTTGAAAAAGTGGGCAAAACTTTCAGGGTGATAGAATGCAGCTATACGAGCAATATATCATAGAATGTATGGTCGGAACGCAAGCGGTGAGAAGTTAAAAGGAAGTTGTCCACTATCGCATTTAAAGAATTAACACAAGAACGAGAGGAGCTACTTCAGAGAACACTTTATTAACAGGAATGTAATTGATGTACATACTCAAAGAAATTGCTCAAGAGACATTTTCAGCTGCAAGGCAGGCTTCCTACCTGCGGGTTAGGGCTGACGTACGTTTACGAAGACGCACCAGGCATTTCCCGAGTATCGCTGGCATCACGGCGATCTTGGCGACTAGATCCATTTTGGTTTCAACGGGGCACTCGTAGATTAGGCTTTTCATATAGACTCACAGGAAAAAGTCGAAACAGGAAAGATATGGTGATCTTGGTTGCCAAGCTGGGCCACCTCGACTAATCCATCACCCTGGGAACTTTGCATCTAAAGTATTCCGCACATCTAAGCTGAAGTGTGCAGGCATACGTTATGTTGAAACCACATTTTCGACCTGATGTGGGTTGGAATCGGACGTAAAAGTTCCGGCTGCACCCCTCGTAGGGATGTGTGATACGATTCGCCGTACAGACGGTGTGCCAACCAAATGGTCATAGAGGATCCCTGCTCAAACATTTACCAAGACCCGCCGCTGGTACGAACGAGGAAGTGTGGCGTGTAAGTTGGTAGATGCCTACGTGTGTGAGTTGTGGGTATTCAAAACGCCCTCACGGGTGAAAGTGCGCTCCAGCCATTCATTCTCTAGGCAATCACGAGTGCGAGGACCGGCTCTTTTTACACCATTTACAATGGCACCTAGCGACTCTCCGTTTGCATTCTGCCAAGTTCTGTGACAAATATTACTTGTATAGCTACGTTCTATCACACCATAAAGTTTTATCATTTTTTTCAGATTCACCCTGTATAGAACAGACTTAACCGAAACGGTATTATGTGGGCAAGAAAAAGAAACAGAGCTCTGAAATTGAATTAGCAGTTTTGGTGAATAGCTAATAGTAAAACTTGCCTGTGTTAAAGATTTCTAGTGGAATAGCTGGCTAATGGTACGCTGTAATTAGTGAGTAATTATCAGCTAGGAAATTGTGGTTCCTGTTTGCTGTAACAACAGGGGTTATATTGTGTAAAAAAATTACAATTTGCACTTTAAAAATTTGGATTTTTCTCAAAATTGTTTGGAATTTAGATAAATATGTTTTGGTTTTAAGAGGTAAAATACTTTTAGACTCATTTTTGTACAAAACAGGTACTCATTTATATAATCCGTCAATGACTCAAGACAGTGGAAAGCTATCTTACGATCACGACGTATTTTCTCAATGACCATGATATATTCATTCGATGATCCCAGTATATTCTGGTGAAAATGAATTTCACAGTTCTCATATAACGTCCAGAGAAGTTTTCTTTTCATACTAAAATATGCATTTAATTCCATAAAATGAAATACTGAAAAGCAGTTTGATAAAATTAGAAAAATTTCAGGTTTACAAATGAATTTTTTGTTGAATAAATACTAGTTGTAGTACAATATTCGATAAACATAAATTGAAAACGTCAATGTGAACATTAATTTTAAACTAAGCTTTGAAAATTGAACGTAAAAATGTAGACATAAACGCTTTTTAACAAAAATTCGTTTTACCCTTCTTTAAATATATGAAAGACGTATATCAGTGTAGCAGTTTTCGTCAACTGAAAGAAATTCGAATGAGGTTTTGTTTTTAGAAAGAAATACAAAGAATGGATACAGCATTCAACATTTAATTTTGAAACAACTGGGTTTAAAACGGATTTCCGGCGTATATAACTCTTCTGGCACATTTAAAGAAATAGTGGATATAGTAAGCTAAAGATAGTTAAAGAATATCTACAGAAATTTTAATATGTTTTGTACAAAGCTGAGGAGCTTACGAAACAAACAGCCGTGTCTTGTTTTAAGCTGTGAGCGTCATCACCAGTATGACCACTGTGGAGGGGGAGTTGATTGATGAAAATGGTGTTTAAATGTGTTACTACTCATTTCTTATGTTTATTAAATTTGCATTCTTATGGTATGCTTGAGGCCCATAGCTAATTAAATATCAATTGGTTGATCAGCCCAAATGGAAACTTTACTAAGCGTTTGAAGTTAAAAATGATTGAAAATTAGAAGTAGAGTCGTAAATATATTCAGGCATAAAAATAACGTCAGTTGCTATTGAATCTCAACTGCTGAAAATAGCTTCCATTTCCATTTGAAATAATATCTGCGCAGCGTTATCAATAAAGGTGTACGTTTTCAAACTATGGTTTTTTTAAATGACTTTAGAAATTGACATTGATACAAAGAGAAAGCAATTTTATACCCATTTGTTCATGGCAGAGATTAGGTGCATTTATTGTCAGACCAATTATTTACTACTACAGCATTCTTTCCTTCCAAAAAAAGATCGAAAGAATATTGGTTGAAAGGAAAAAAAACAGCTATAAAATTCGGATAATAGCTGAATTCTTGGAATTCTTTCCTCCGCTTCGAATTCCGGGAAATGGTTTTATGACTCACACACTTCTTCTACCTGTTCTACTGCGATTCTTCGAATGCAACCGATCTTGCAAACTTCTATCTTGTGTCTTATCTTCGGTTATTTTGTCCTTTAGTACTACTGTACGGTGACTGCTTTTCACATTCCATGCGCGCAACAATATTCTGAGAAGGATTTTAGAAAATATTGCTGGATTTAAAATACTTTTGAAATTTACTTTTTTATAGGAAGTGATTTGAGGGAAATATTGGATTTATATATGACTTCCGGGAAACGGAAATATGATCAAAGGAAAGGAATCGTCAGATGTGAAAAGGGCTTATGCGACAGAGATTAATTTTTACAAGAACAAGAAAAATTTATCCCAATCCCACCAAGAACGTCAATAAAAAAAAAGATATGAGATTGATATAATTAGGATCCATATAATCCAGTGTTATTTAAACAATTCAGTTGTTCATGGATCTCCCTCCAATAAAGTTTAAAAAAAATACACATATCTCCTTTTTGCAACTGGCGACATTTTTACTTCACATCCTAAGTTGCAGTGTATCACATGTAATATTTCCTGCTACTTATAAAAACAAACATCACGAAAAGATAACATATTTTCAGAAAAACATTCCTAGGAAATCTATTTACAAATTATCTATTGTGAAATATAAATTAATAAAAATCTGATGTGTACGCCACATGATTTCCTTGTATGGAATATTAAATTATAAGCATTTTATCTTGCATTTCATTTAAAATTATTGGTTTGAATTAAATCTACTTAGTCGATAGCGCATAAACCACAATAGAATGAATGCACTCTTTAAAATTCACTATATTTGTTTACCATGGCGACACTCTGGCGGTAGCTTCACTTAACAGGGCTGTAAACTCTTTCATTCATTTTATAGTTCAGAATGCACAAGAATTATGTACATCATCTGAGGAATTATCTAATCGTTGCCAGATGTTCTATTCAAATAATGTAATAAATCTAAAACGATGTGTAAAAGAAATTAAACAAACAAACAAACAAAAAGATACAGTTTTTCACAGACGATTCAGTATTTCTCATTCAATAAATTCAGTTCTCACTTCGCGACAAGTCAAAAATACATAAAAACTCAAAATATCTATATTAAAAATTACGAAGTAAATCTTAAAGACTTATTTCCTCGAATAAGTTTCAGAATGGCACAAGCATGATTTAATTCGCAATAATAAAAGAAGGCGTTATCGTTGTTGTTGCGAAACTTAGTTTCCGTAGTCTGGCAACAAATCCACTATTCTGCTGAGTTTCAAGCGTAAACAAATATGGCTGCTTTTGTAAAAATAATTAGGCTTAACCGTACTTAAACAACTTTTAAATTGTTGCTAATTCTACAAATATTGCAAGCAGATTTACTAAAGGCATAAAAGCCTTAACCGGAAGATAAGAACAACATAATTCATTCATTTTTAAAGCAAAATTTGCACAATTTACCAACACATAATAAGAAAACTGAGTTCACTGAGCCGAGTAACAAACAGAGTGGGTATATATATATATATACTTTTGGTGCTGCCGATTGCAGCCAAAAGGGGAGGTGCACATCTACATGTTATAGCAGTCGTAAATACAAAATTGCAACGTTCTGAGTCTACTCGTTTTCGAGTTATGCGAGATACATACATATATACGTACGTAGGCACAGACGCCACGAAAACCTCTTTTCAGAATCCATTTTAAATCAATTTAATAATTTTTATGGGGGAAAAAGAGTCCTTTATTCTGTCCTTAAGTACAGATGTCAATCAAAAATATCGCTAAATTGCATTCGATAGCGGTCAAAATGGATATTTTCGTTGAAATATGATATCCGAAATTTTTCGGGATTATAATACTTCCTTTATTACTTCATACAAGGAAGTAAAAACGTAACAGCATTAAAATTTAAATTGTGTTTTGTTGGATAAACAAGTATGAAAGTAAAAAGAATCTGTCAAAAATTTAATAGTTAAACAATAAGTAGAAAAACACGAAAATATCTCTAATCATAACAAAATCTTTATTGTCTCGTCGCTATTCTGATTCGTTGCTTTTCATACTTGCTACCGGCCATTGCGCGATGTTGTAAAACGAGTGACTCCTCATAGGAAAATAAACTTGACTTTTATTGAGCATTTTCAGTTTGACGGGTATCATTTACATTGTTAACAGAATCTGATTCTTGTTTCGACATGAACAGCTTTCAGGAAATAACTTTTAAATTGGTATGGTTCATTTTTCTATGGTATGACTCATTTTTCGGCATAGATAAATGCACGATATTTCCGGCATTTATCTATGCTGAAAAATGAACATAGCGTCAATACTTCAGAGCATCATTGAGAAAAGTCCACCTAAAACTAAATTGCTATTACGACTGAAAGTATTAGATTTCTCCTGAATGTAAAATATGCATAGTATGGTAATTCTACAGAAGATTGATTCATCCATGATTTCCATAAAATTAGCTGAAATGTGCCCAACTCACCTTATTTAGTCGTTTTTACAAAGATATTTGTGCTTCATTTTTAAGCCTTTCATAAATGAAAAATGATTAGTATATACACTGTTTCAAAAAGCATTGAACAGGACGTGGGAATTTGAGAGTTATGAGGAGGACATCCAAAGTAGGATTTTGTGCTTTATTTGCAAAAATATTAAAGTATTTTACAATAAAAAAAACTTAAAAGATAACCCCGAAATGGCATAGGCCAAATCGTCAATAGTTTTCGGAATAGATAAATGCCAGAAAGTAAATGTACGTAAGGAATCAGAATTCTAAAAGTCGACGGTTAATAATAATGCTAACTTATGAATAAGGTAGAATAAAGGACTCAAAACTATCTATAGAGAGGAAAGAAAAGTTATGAAGAATTAAGGTGCGAAAGCAATAGTATTATTAGCTGGAATTCGAAACAATTGTTAAAATAAGAAAAACTTTGCTGCCATGGAAACAGTCAATGACGTTGTAAACTTTCTTTACGTTAATTAACCAGTTATTTTATTTTTTTAAATCTATATTGTTACTTCTCTATTCCGTTTTCCCCCAGAATGCAAATTACTTCATAAATATTTATAATCAAGATTTTAGTAATTAATTTTAGTACTATAAGACACAACGTGTTCTGATTCTCGAGGCCGCTTTACTAGGTTGCTAGTTCAGATAAGATTTGTAACTTTCGGCCTTGCATTATAATTCCCGACATTGAATCTCTACGCCGGTTAGATAAATGAGCCAACGCATTAAACTGATGGTATAGCCTTTGGCTACTAACTTATTTAAATTTAACTTACACTGGGATTAACTGTTTTTCTATGTCATCTCGGCATAAGTACTGGGTGAGCTTGTAAGCACCAGATGTGCCTTCTGTTCATTTTTGTTTTAAGTAAAACGGTTTTTACACCCCTCTGTACTGTTTATTTTAGACTTAGCGATTATTTTCATAACGTTCGCAAAGAATATGGTCATTTTTGACTGTCTGCTAAACATAACAGACGTTATGAAGTACATTTTTTCTAATTGGCCAATATTTCTCAATATTATTTGATAGAGAAAATTTGATTTCCTCATCAACAGTCCAATACCTTGAGACTTTAAATCTTTATTTTCATTCTGAGTTATCTATACTAACACCTTCTATAGGCGAAAACGTATTCCCTTGAAATAGTTCAGCACAAAGAACATAAAATAAGGAACAAAAAGTAAAGTAAGATAAATAGAACATGTACCAGAAGAGAGGTGTACATTACAGCGGTTTTGAGAGGAAGACAGAGAGGTAAGGTAACAAAAAAATTAAAGAAAATATAAAATATATTAAAATAATAAAATAAAATATTCCTAAAATATAGAAATGAAAAAATATATTACACCAAATGCTGTGAATTAGGGACACCAATTATTGTTGTCATATAAACATTCCACATCAAGCATGGACAAAAGGCTGTCCACGGTCCGACTGTAACCCTAATAATTGCTATTGCTTCTAATTCCGGCTCATGAGGAAACCTTGCCTAACGAACTGTCATCTTTCTCTTTTTCGATTTTATATTCAAATTGCCAAAATAAGCAGCATGAAAGAGAAACATTTGTTACATTTCGCGTATATATACCCAAAACTATACTAGGTAGCACGTATATATACTCAAAACTAGGGGGAAAAAAAAACCTAATTTAAGAACACTAGTAATGCTGAAAAGCATATGTTGTCCCCTCACTTATTTTTACGCCTCACTGAACTGTCCCCTCACTTTTTTTTTGGCGCAGTGTACCCCCTCACATCAATATAGGTAACTATTTTTTTTTTATGAAATATTTTTTTTGGCCAGCGCTTAAACATATTTTCCCACTCCTATTCTACATGGTAATGGTGATAGCTGTCTTTTATGGTAAGATATCATTTTTGGCCACGCCTGTACGCCGCGCGTCTTGTAAGGCAAGTACATGTCTGCTACGTATAGGCGGCAGCCATTCGCAAAAGGTAAACGCGTTCCAGTATTTCTAATATGCGTTGGTGGTACATGATGTTAGGGTATATGCACATATCATAGCTGTTATTACAATTTCATTCACGCGCAGGCGGTACGTAAGTTTAGAATTTATACACATAACATAACTGTTGTTTGAATTCCATTCATGCACAGATGATATATAAGTTCAGAATGTATACACATAATCATAATTGTTGTTAGAATTTTATTCATTTCTGGTAACCTGTTGGATGAAAGATTTCATTGTGATACTTTCAATAGAGAAGAAAGTGAAATTCTACGCATTTTGGGAATTTACGCTTATAAATGATGCGTTATTTGCTAACAGAAAAGAAAAGAGAAAAAATACCCGTTTTACTTTTTACGTTACTTCGCTACACAGTTTAAATAAACTTTTTTCTGAAATAAAAACGAAAATAAAACGACTGAATTCTTAGAGGCGAAACACGTCTCTGGAGCTGCATTTGGGAAGCATGTTTTTATTTATTATTGTTTTTTAATTTAACCGAAGGTAATGAGTTCTTGAATTCCTGGCATATTTTTCTAGATTCACCAATTAAAACCTTTTTTTAGCACTTCAGTTAAAAACTCAGAATGGACTTTTAAAATGTCTTCCACTAAAAGTTTAACGTTACAACAAATATCCTTTAGTTACCACATAAGCAAAAAATAGAAATGTGTAAAATGGTTAAAAAACGAGAGAAAAAGTGCTGCGTTTTTACATTTTCATATTTCGAAACTTTCGTCGAAATTCATAGCAAAATCATTTATGAGCGTCGCTTATTTGTTGCTGTACATCCAACTCATTAATTTTTAAAGTGATTTTTCCAAACATTGAGTTTTTGCTTCCGAGAATTCGTAGCATTTCAGAGAAATTTGTAATCAAATCTTTAAGGTACATCAACTCTTTTATCGTTTCTTACTTAGCCATTACTTTTTTGGCTGCTGGTTTAAACTTTAAATGTGGCATAAAAATATATTTTGACTTTTTTTACCGTTTAAAGGTGAACCTATGTTGTTCTCTTTTTTATTTCTTGAATTTAATGACGTCTCTTTAAAAAAATTCTGCTTACACTAAAATTATATAATAATGCATTTTGATTATTACTTTTCTGTTTTTATTTTATTATCTGTTTTTGCTCAAGAAGCGTTTGAATACAAAAAATGTTATATTTCCTCTGCAATAAAAAAACAATTAAACGTAATAAAATCTTAATATAGAAACAAGAAATTTAAATTTTTGCTGCCTGTATTTGTGAATAATGAGAAGAAGAGCACTTGAAATATTATACTTTGAGTTTTTCTGACCTATAAAATGTTAAAATTATTGCGAGTTTTATATTTCATTTGCAGTAAATAAAAATTTAATACTTGAGTTGAAAAGCGTAAAATGAAAAGAGGTTTTGCTTTAAATTACGAATAGTTGTCTTAGGTTTGAAATTAAGAGCAATAAGATAATCAATAATACTTGTAATTCGCCTTTTGTGTTTAAAAAACATAATATCCTATTTACCTTTTACACGCATATTTGGACGTTCTAAGGTTTGAAATCAAAAAATGCTTTTACAAAAATAAACGAAGTTATTTGTTTGAATGAGAATAATCATACACAAAAGACACAAAATGTTATTTTCCGTAAGTTTCATACGCTTTCTTTATCAGGGAGTTAATACTTGATAAGCAAAGCTTTCCATTCTTAAGTCAAAACAATAAACGACGGTTAGTATAAAGGTGAAAAATAGGAAATATATTTGGAGTTTGTAGTTAACATGAGCTGTTTATTTGAATGGTTGAAGTTTAATACATTCATATTAAATTGTTAACTCAGTTTACAAATATAAATAACCAAAAGTAAACTGATGCAGGTCCTTTTATAGGCAAAATATTAATATGAAATTGGCCCACTTTCTGTAACAGTTTCCTTTCCTTTGGGAATGTTCTCCATTTAATTTTAAAATATGATTCAAGAACATTTATTTATTACTTGAGGTTAGATGTGGCATAAAAATTCTCTCAACAGTCCTCTCATTTATAATCGGGATTCCAACTCCTCTGTACATATTTAGGGGGTGTGAGATCATGAATTGTGATCACGTTCTTTAGTATCGGTCACAGCAAATCATTTTATAATGGGAAATATGTAACACACTGCGCTTCTTAAAAGCTTTGTGCTAGCACTTACCATGCCTCGTTGTGAAAAACTACATTTCTGATTATTAGTAGAAACATAAATTTTTAAATTGCGTATTAGCTCATACTGAAATTTTTCCTCCAGCAGAAAAAAGTTATGTGCAGTCCTTAGAATGGAGAAAACTAGCAAAAGACCTTCATGAATCTGTTAGTTTCTAACAAATAATTTAACTTTATGAATTATACGATGAGACTGGTTTTGAAAGGTGCACTCTGCTCCTGTGTTATGTGTTATTTAGCAAATACTGCTCAACAGGGCATACATACTTCAGTACGGACTAATATCAGCAGTGAAGATAAGTCTTTTAGTTTCTATGACAAATTTAAATTTGAGTCCAAGTAATGTATCGAGAGATATCACCTCACAGTTAGCTTTTTCAGAGAGCTTTAAGACGCGTTCTTTGAACAAACGTTTTATGTCCAGTGTGAGTTCTAAGTGTTCTAATTGCTGTGACAAAATTACACATTACTCCTTTCAACGAGCCAAATTTTTGGCCAATAAAAAGTACATCTTTGAGCGTTTGCTGGCACTAACTTTCGTCCTGCATTTAGAGAATATTGAACGAAATTAAAACTAGTGGTAAAACCTTAAACACGTTATGGCTGACAGTACCAGTTTGCCTGCCTCCATCTCAGCTTTGAAGGAGAAGAGCTGGACACGGATCCAACGGTGCTCTATCTTTTTTTTTCTACCCCGGTTTCTCGAGAGGACTTGTGACATTTTAGGTATCCTCATTTCAAAAAGATTCCATACATTTACAAACATTTATGCTTGCTCCAGGATTTGAACTTGCGGCAGCTGGTTGTACTACCATCATGTCGAACAAAGTAGCAAGATGGACCTTTTTTTAGAAAGATCTTTTCCCAGATTTCCTTTTTGCTATTCAAATTAGGCTTATTCCTTTATTCTAATGCTCAAATTTTTGAACGTACTCTCAAAATTATTAAAACACAAAAATGTTATTCCACTCTATTTCGTAAACAAATTTATTTATGTTCTTGCTCATGATCGCGTTATTCACAATAACACTGTGTAATTACAGAAATAACGAGCTTTACGTACTAGAGTGTATGGTTGTGTAAGAAAACTGTTTAGTTAAAACCGACGATTGTAGCGAATGCGCTATTTGTTCCGCGCAAAAATATTCTACTCAAGTGCAAAAACAATTGTATAATTTCACTGCTGCTGAACGGAAGAAGGCTCAGGTGCGAAGCACATGAAAACAGGCGCCTGGGCTGGTAGCCACATCCTGTGTAGAATGCGTGGAGGAAAACACATAACGTTCCTGCCATAACATTGATGTTTTGTTGATTGAGAATTTAAGAAAAAGGAGTCCTTCGTACCTATATTCGAAGAGATGTCAGTCGACGAGAAGAAGATATAATACTATGAAATACAGGCTATTACGGGTGGGGGTGGAGTTAAGAATTTCATCTATATGCCCTTAGCATTTTGATTGGTCAGTGGGAGTCAGGTACTGAACGGAAGAAATGCTTTGAAGTTTGTGCTTGTCTGTGCTCGTTGGGCAAACGCTAAAGTATGCATCAAAAATGTTTACCGTAATTAATAGTTGGTACTATTTAATATCTGTTATTATAGCTTAAGCTTAAAAATTAAAATTTGTATGTTTATGAAAAATGAAAAGCTGCTTAACGTTTTTGTCAAGTAGAAATACATTAAGCAAGAAATACGTTAAGAAGAAAGACTATAGTCAACTGGATCAGGGCTTCTTAAACGTTTTTAAGTCCCGACCCCTTTTCATCACTGAGATTTTTTTCGCGACCCCAGGACCCCATAAAAATGTTCTGGGACCCCATTAGTATTGCACAAATCCGACACACGCGTGAGTGAAACTGTCAATTTTTTCACTTGTACTGTAATATATTATTGCAGTTTTAGGTAATTAACTTTAATTTCTAACTTTAAGACATAGAATAATGTGAAAATTTTAAATAAGTGCAGACGAAATGACAGCGTCACGTGCAAAGCAAGTAAAATGAACGTTTATATTATAAAAAGAATGCGACGAAATGTTTTCGTTTTTTCTTTGTCTGTATTGTCTTATCTTTATCTATTTTCAGATACATTGTGTAAAAATATTTGGTAATTGTAAAATTATTATAATAAGTTAAAGAAATATCAAACCTGCTAAAATTTCTGGCCACCCCCTGCTGCAGGTCTCGCAATCCCCATGGCGGTCGACACCCACAGTTTAAGAAACTCTGGACTAGATAACTCTATTACAGTCCATTTTTTTTAAATAATTCAACAATTTGTTCAATAAATAATTATGTTAATTTGTTCAAAAAATAATAATAATATAGCATTTAACTATTCACACTCCCTCATAAATTTGACCAATGTGAACAAAAATATATGTTTTTGCGATTACAACGCCTCTTCTATGATTTAAATTTTCTTTATTTATATTTATAAGAACACCACATCACGAAATTTTACGGTGCTTATCTCAGTAGTATAAAGCTTAAGTAAATAAATGCTGCACATAAGTCACAAAAATGAAAGCCACTTTTTCTGAGAAAATTCATGGATGTTCTAGTGATGCTGTCTATAAAGTTTTTTACAAATTCTTTGGGAACAGTGTTTAAATTCGAGTGCTAGATATCTTATGATTTAATTCAAATCACCGTCTACCTACAAATGAAATTTCGATTCCATCCATTAAATGATATTTGGGACATATTCAAACAACCAAGTTTCACTCACTACCTAGAAGAGTTTTTTACAAAAAAAAAAAAAAAAACTGATATGTACACCACACGACTTCCTTGTACGGAATAATATTAAATTATGCGCACTTTCTTCTGTATTTCGTTCAATCTTATTGAATTGGACAGCGCATAAACCAGAACATAATAAATGCACTCTTTAAAATTCACTATATTTATTTACAATAGCCACACTCTGGTGCTAGGATCACTTAACAGTGTTACATCTCACTCATTTGATAACTCAGAATGCACAAAAATTATATCATTTGAAGAATTACCTAATCGTTGTCGCATGTTCTATTCAAATATTATAATAAATCTAAAACGATGTGTAAAAGAAATTAACGATTATCTAATACTCATGAGCTGCTAGTAAACATTCTCCTTTGTCCGAGACAGACTGGCGACAATATTTGCTGCTAATATGAAACACTGACTTCCTTGAAATTCTTTAGAGTTAAATTTCTGATTCAATTAATTCAGTTTTCACTTCGTATCAAGGTAAAAATACATAAAACTGAAAATATCCTCATTAAAAATTGAAACATATAGAAAAACATAAAACACCAAATACAGTTAAAACAATTAAAAACCGATTTTTACAATTAAAATTAGAGTCATGCGCAAAAACGAGCAATTTCGCCAGCACGCAAGAAGGCAGATTTTTCGGAGCGCAAACTAAAAGTTTCATTTTGGCCTTCACTCGACAAAAAAACACTGAAGGTGCAAAAAGACTTTTATTATTCTGCTGTCTGAAATGTAAACAGATATGACTGCTGTGGTAAAACACATTAGGCTTAGCCACACTTAAACAACTTTTAAATTGTTAATAATTCTATAACTGTTGCATGCAGATTAACTAAAAGTATAAAAATCTTAATCGGAAGATGAGAACAACATAATTCAATCATTTTAAAGCAAAAAATGCCCAATTTACCAACATATAAGAACAAAAACTGAGCTCACGGAACCGAGTAACAGAGTGGGTATATAGTATATATATATATTAATATACCTTTGTTGTGGCCGATTGCAACAAAAAAGGGAGGTGCACAGAGACATGTTAAAACAGTCCTACATACAAAATTTCAACGTTCTGAGGCTACTAGGCTTTTAGGTTATGCGAAATTACGTACGTACGTACGTACAGACGCCACAAAAAATCTCTTCTGAACCCGTTTTAAATCAGTTTTATAATTCATTTGGGAAAAAAAGAATCCTTTATTCTGTTCTTACGTAGAGATATCAAGCAAAAACATCGTTAAATTGCATTCGATAGAGGTCAAAATTGATATTTTCGTTGAAATATGATACAGGAAGTTTTCGTGATTACGATACTTCCTTTACTTCGTACGAGAAAGTAAAAATAAAAATTCTGAATAAGTTCTTTTTTTTATTATTTCAGAAAAAATTCTTAAATATAATCACTCTCATTTGCTGCTTACTATTCAGATTTTTTGTTGCTTGAAAATGATTCATTTAAAATTCAGATATTTTTACTTGTATTTAATACTTTCAATTATGAAACAATAACAGTTAAAATTTTATAGGGCAATGCACATTTTCTAACATTTATTTTTCTGTTCACTTATACCACGAAATACTATAAATGATTAGTGTGATGATAATAAAATAGAGCTACAATAAATAGAAAATTAAATAGAGTTACAATAAATAAAAACATCTTGTGCTTAAGTAAAACCGTAAGCATTTTCGGTGAATCATCTGAAGTATTTTCGTAAATCATAAAGTGATTTTTCAATTTATTTGTATCGGGATTCATTTTCTCATAAATGCATTAAATGATCTGACATTTGGGAAATATATTTCATCAATCATTATAAATATGATTTTATGTGCTTATCATGGTAAAAATAGTTCTGAGTATTCTTTTACGCATAGAATCTGGTAACTAATCTTTCTTCGCAGTTACCATGGAAATATAGCATAATTTATTGTGTTTTGTAATTATTAGTTCAAAAGAGGTTCATTCGAAGTTGTGTCACGACATAACACCAGAAACGAAATTCTTAATATCCATCTTTGGGCTACCGCTTGAGTTTTAAATAGATTTACGATATTTTATGAGTTGAAAAGGAAAAACGAATGTGAACATTGTAGATAGGCCTAGCAACAAATACATCCGATTAGATTTTAAGATCGCGGCGACCTATTATGAGAGGAAGAATTAAGAAGTTATGTAAATGTTTGCAGCATTAAGAGGCTATAAAACAAACATTTTAAATTAAATACTGACATTCAGTTTTATACATTTAAAATATTCAACAGTAATGCAAAATAATTAATTTTACTAAAATTAAAAAAAAATAGTGACATTTCGTTAAAGTATAAATAATTCAGAAATTTTAAATTTGATAATTACTAGCTATCGTTTTCGTTGAACAGATTCCAAAATTTAAAATAAAATCAATGAATATTTATTGTTTGAATAATACATTGTAGAAACATTAGATTTTCTTTAAGGCAGGAGAGATGTGAAATGAGCAATGCCCTCGCCGGGACTTGAACCACTGACCTCTCGAATACGCGCCGAGCGTGCTGTCTATTAAACCGCGAAGGCACGCTAAGAAGGCGGGAGTAATACCTTATATACTTCCCCTTTTAGAAGGCGACTGGGGATTAAGGGACCCAATCGCCAAATTCTGGTGATGGAGAATCATCATCCATCACCTTTTTTAGTTCGGGCGCCACTGTAGAGACATTATGTTATTTCGAAGCAAGAGAGGTGAGAAATGAGCAATGCTTTGGCCGGGACTCGAACCACGGACCTCTCGAATACGCGCCGAGTGTGCTGCCTATTACACCACGAAAGCATGCTAAGAAGGTGGGAGGAAAAAAAGTTTAAATGCTCCAGAAGGGAAAGTTAGAGAGTGTGGACAAGCATTTGCAGCGTGAGCTTCTAATTCTGCATTTATTGCTGGTTAAAGTGGAGTAACAGCTATTACGTTGCTGCTACGAGACTTCGACGTGGTTTTGGACAACAGGATTTTTTGAGCCCTGGTAAAAAAACTCTGCTGTTAATATCTTTGAATTTTTAGTTTAGTTCTTGTTAGCTGAGTTACCGCCCAAGCGAGGCGTAGTTTGCTAGCGTCAAGTCGACGCATCGTGAATTTTAAAGAGTTTTAATAAAGGGTTTTTTAACACCTCTCCTGTCTGGTTTCTCCACTTACTTCAGTTGTCACTCCAAAAATTGAACAAGGGGCTATCACAACATAATTGGTTTTCTTTCGTTTGCAAAACCTGGCTTAAAGAAAGTTGACGGGAGGCAGAGACCCCATCGTCCTACGAAAGAGGTTAGGTAGAATTGTCCCTATTTCCACATAGAAGATACATCAAATAACAATGTAAGGTATTTTTGCCGTTGTTGTTTTGCCGCTACTGCTGGCCCTGTCGATTTGTTATATTATTTTCTGCACGGATTCTTGGATAGAGAATTGCGTAGGCGTGTAGCTCTTGTTGCTACCAATCTTGTGAAAATGGCACAAGTGTCTCTTTTTATAGCGCATAAGTCTCTCCAGCTTCGTATCTCTGATATGACGATAATTCTTTTGCATATTGCTCTCCTTTCTAAATGATTCTAAAGTAGTTGTAATATTCAGTCGTTTCTCCGTTTTCATGCTGCGGCGAGTACTCTGCATTTATTTTGCTGTGCGCAGGGATATTTAGTTCACCAGTTAAGAATGTATTCTTTATTGCCTTTTTGGAGTATTTCCTCATATACTACATTATGTAGTGTGATTAACAGTTGCGCTGTGAATGCATCTATAGCTTCATTTGTTGTGCTTGTTTATAGATCTTGCGAGACTGTGGGAAGATTTAGTTGTAGGCAACTGCTGAAAGGGTTAATTTTGTTGCTTTTCCAGTTTGTAGCACTTGCAGAAGTGGCACGATTTATTGTGAAGTTGTGATCAGAGAGAATTCTTTCTTCATCTACTGTCCAATTCTGACCGAAGTTACTGGTCTGTTATGTGGAATGGCAGGATCTAGCTAACCTATGTTATTATGCACGATATACATTGGTATACGTTAATGAGTCTACTACGCGTTATTCAGCATCAGAGTATTGACTGCTATGTAGTCCCGCGAGCTGTTGATCTTTTGGATAAGCAACAACGTATTCCCAGCTTGTGCTGTGTACATTGTTAGGCTCTGCATAGACTTTTAAACGGACTAAGCATATTGCATTAAGTATGTCTATGTAATTAAGAGCAGCATCTATTTCTCCCGAAGGACGTGAGTAAATTTAGATCATGACTATTCTAAGATGTTTTAGCTACAGCAGTATGGCTACATGATCCTTTTCTTTATTGATGCTGATCAGAGATCAGTTTGGGTTGTAACAAGTAATGGCTGACCTTGGTGTTTGCCCAAGGCATCGTTGGGACACTCACAGATATTCCATGGCAGAGGAAAACAGAAATCTCTGCCGCTTTTACAGTATTGCTGTTGTGCTAAGATAACATCTTCTTTTTTTTCCGATTGCACAGGCCACTGCATTTAGAGTGCCTGCACGCGTTTGTTGCAAATTTATTGGGACACATCTAATATAGTTAATTTCCGTGATTGTTGTAGTGGCAATATTACTATGCCGTGATACACTGTAACCGTTCGATGTTCCTGTAAAGTATGGTGCAGGAGATGGAGTAGAACATATGGTTTGTTGTGATGAAGCTGCATGTTTTGTGATTGTTGAATGAGCAATTGTTGCAGCATGGCTATATTGCTCCAAATTTGTGGAGTTTATGCTGGCCAGACCAATATAAGCATCATGTTATGTTATTGCACTCCTCTTGAGTATGCCTGAATTCTTGATAGTAGTAGCACGTCTTGATCTCAAAGTACCCTATCACGCAATGTACGTTCTAGCCGATGCAAATACGAAGTTGGTACATGATGGTGCAGAAAGCTGTTGGCCGGTATAGGCCAGCAGCATTCCGGAAAGGCTTAAGGACATTTCAAAACAGCTGTCTACACTTTTGAAGTGTTCTTAGGAAGTATGAGATGTCATTAAATTTTCCACACAATATGTTATCAGCCGCTTTAAAATATCGTTGTTTTTGATAAGATTATAAACTTCACCTTCAGTATAATCTTCGTGATCAACATTTGTACCTATAAATGAAGTTGCAGAAGAGTGCCATCATAACTTTGCAAGGTTTTAGTTTAAACTAACGAAGTTTTAGGCTAATTTCTCTTTCCTGTGAACTCTTATTTCAACTTCCCGTTAGAATGAGTACGCGATTCAGCTTTATGCTAATTTGAAGTGGAGCCAACTTTGGATTTAAAGGTTAGCAAGGAACTTCTCAGTGTGAGAGAGCTTTTAGTCTCAGATCGCTTTGGCTCTGTTCGACGTCCACCTGACTAGCTAGTATTTAAGTTCTAAGCCTTAGCGCTGTTACTGTAATACTTACTGAAGTAATCTAAGTGCGTTAGCATTAGCCAAATCTTGCTACGCACCATTGATAGTTTAGAATAGAGGCCAACCTCGCGTTTAAAGCTCTGAGAGCAACGACTACTTAATTTTCTACTCAACTTTATTTTTTAAAATTATTTGATTGTTCAGTTTAGACCCAAGTGCGGTCATTATTTCTGTTATCCCTTCCGAGTTGGGAAGTGGCTGTAAATAGTGGTTTAATAAAAGGGTAATTTTAAACCCTTCGTACGTGCAGTTATTCTACCACTGACATAGAAAATAGCTGCATTCAGCTCCCTGTTCGAGATCAGGACTTTGACACTGTTACGACAATGTTCGCCAAAAGTATGCGCAGAACACTCAGTCCTGATAACTTGTGACGACAAACAAAAATTTATTTGTGGTACACCTATAAATTCTGATTCATCAGGAACAATAAAAGCTTACTTTCGACGATGATAATTTTTTAAAGAAAGAGAAGAGAGTTTTTAGAAAGAGAACTATGTAGAGACATTAGGTAATTTTAAGGAAGAGACGTGTAAAACGAGCAGTGCCCTCGCCGGGTTTCGAACCACGGACCTTTGGAATACGTGCCGAGCGTGCTGACCACTACACCACGAAGGCATGCGAAGATGGCGGGAGAAATACCTTATATATTCCCCCTTTTAGAGGGCGACTGGGGATTAGGAGAGCCAATCGTCAAAACCTGGTGGCGGAGAATCACAATCCACCACCTTTTTAGTTCGGGCGTCACTGTAGAGACATTAGGTTATTCCGAAAGCAGGATATGTTAAAAATGAGCAGTGACGTTGCCGAGATGAAAACACTGTCTTCTCGAATAAGCATTGAGCGTGCTGACCACTACACCATGAAGGCATGCTAAGAAGGCGGGAGATATGCGCTATACAAATGCCTGGCTGGGATCCGCATTTCAGCTATCTTTCAAGTCTTTCAGTTAGATCTATAATAGAGCGATAGTGAATTTTTCTTTCCGGAATTTTTCTTTCTGCAACTTTCTGGATTCTTCGATCAGCAAAGGAGTAATTGTTTTGAAACCATTTACAAATATGCAAATCAAGGGTGGTAGCTTCTTAAAATTCTATTCATAAATTACATCTTTATACAACTTGGATGTAAGTTTTTTTTACCCCATTTTCGAATTTCCTCTAAGCACTTAATTAGAGTTGTTAACGTTAATATATTTCCGTTTTAATTGTAAGCAAATATCTTTATTTTAGATTTTAGATCATTATTCAAATCAATAATACAAATAAAAGAAAAAGATGATTAATACTGATATCAGAGATATTCAGCTAACAAATATTGATTTCATAGTTCCGAGTCAACCACGAATACAGTTTTGGAAGTTCCACTTCATTTCTTGTCTTAGTCGTTTAAAGAAATAAATCTTCGCCAAGAAACGTTCCCAAAGCTTTATAGAAATCAATATTTACGCCTCATAAAAAGAACTGCTATGGCTTAAAGCCTTAGTAACTTCACTGGCATTAAGCAAAATAAGAAGTAGTGGTATGCCATAAACATGAAAACTAAGTTATGATAAATGATTTAATTAGAAATTCTCCAGAAACATATTTATTCTTGTAAGAAGATTGTATGCTGTAGTTCTGATATAATTTAAATAATCTAGTCCAATATAAGGCTTTTTCGTGCATGTAATAAACAAGCTCAATAACTTAGCGTTGCCTAAACTTTGCACAAAGGGCTTCGCTAAAAGGGATGAGGTAGCTTTTCCGAAATATCAGGTAGACAGGTATTTCCCTCTTATTATGGTTTAAGCTGAAACGTGCAAAAATTTTCCGAGTTGAAATAAAACTACAGATTTTATTTGGAGGGAAAACAACGGTTATTTTTTATCACAAAGTTTGAAGGTATACAACGCTTTTCGTTTCTTTACGTAAGGAGTGTAAACAAACTTTGCTAGTGTCGTCACGAGTAAACAATATAGCAGACTAATGCCATGCTTTTCTATGGCGTTTCCACTGATAAAAGGAATGCAATTAGGGAGACGAGAATGTGATGGATATGGTGTGAGCGCGGCGTTCTAATATATGCGCTCTGAGTGTAGACTCCGTAAGGGGTTTTTAGAGGCATTAACTAGACTTTGCATTCCTTATATTTTGAAGGTTAAGTGTGAAAAATTTCATCTACTTCGGAAAAAAATCTGTAGGGGAAACGGGACACGGGAACATCCAGGGTATCTTGCACATGTTGCAGAATCGCGATACAAGTGACTTGCGGGACCGCCACGGCTTGTCCCGCGGATGCGTTGATCCACGCGTGCTGACGTCACTTTGGCTGCATCTGCACCCCTCCTTCTTCCCACATTCCCTTGTTCCAACCATGTTCGCCATAGCCGATGCACCGTGCTCGCATCCATGTGGTATCAGCTGCGATTTGACGTAAGGACCAACCCGCCCTTCTCAGTCCGATCACCATACCCCTCGTAAAATCGTCTATCTGCTGGAAGTGCCTTCGTTGACGGCGGCCTGGCATTCTCTCCTATTACACGTATCCTCCGGGACAAAAACCAGTTTTCTTCGATAATTCGTCTGGCAGAAATAACGACAGGAATATTATCCATTCTGCACGTTCCTTCCCTTATATCTTACTTCACATGCGTCGAAGAGCTGCGCATTCCACATCATTCGCATAACTCAGTGACGTGCGTCCACTCTAAAATTTGCATAAATTTATGACCACTTCTTCTTGGTGTTGCATTTTCAATGTCGAGCAGTGTATTATTCATCGTTCCAATAGATTATGCGTTCCTATTTATTATTTCGCGATATTCAGATTTGTATTTAAATAAATATTTCAGAGTAATGCAACAGAAACAAAAATTAGAACGTGTTTTGATTTTGATTCGTTCTCACTTTTGTTTCTATTACACTCTGTCACTGACTCATCTTACTATGTTTTCTTTTCAATCCGAAGCAGGTTCATACAGAATTTTAATGTTTATATCGCTCATAAAAAGTGTTAGTCAAACTAACAACTAATAGCAACACGTTCCAAATCAGGAAACAATTAACAGTGTAAGGAACAAAGCAAAGGAGTAACACTCTTTTTAAATGTAGGTAAAAAAGAAACTTTGGATTAACTTAGGTTTTGTATAAAAATATGATAATATAAGATTTTATTAAATAACAGGAAACCAAATGCATTAAAAGTTAATTCCTGAAACCGTAAAGAGAGTCAGAAGACACAATGCTCCATCAAAACCTCTGAACAGAGTACAGGGAAACAAACTCATGTTCAGGTTTAAATTCAATTTTTTATTTACTCGTCATCCTGACGATTAAGCAAATGAAATAATGGCAGAATATCAATCTTCGCAGCTTGCGGGAAATTAAGAAACAGCTCAGGCTCTCAAATTTTCACGAACATTAATGGCTAGCAAAGCTAAAGTCGATTTAAATAATACGATTGCAGAGAGCAGTTGCAGGATTTGAGATTGTTAGGCGACTTATGATCCCGTATATTTAATTAACAACAGGCTCAGAAGAAGTTTTAACGCAAACCTTTTTGTTGAAAACTTTGAACGTAGCTAATGTACGGCCTGGGTTTACAGTTTAATCACACAGATTGAGGAATTCCAGGTAACATAGCATGTTAAGTTCAAAGTAATTTAACTTTCTAGAGTCCCAAGTTCCCCAACGCCTAGTAAGCGTTGACTCAACTCTGAGCAGCAGCACAACTAACTCGGGTAAAAATCCCCTTACGCTGATTAAGTAATTCTGAGAGGTGGAGGAGGAAATAACATAACCGTCAGCATCGCTGGTAGTTCTCTCTTAGTTTTCAAGAAGTATGTTCTAATAAACACATATCTCATTTACATTCTGATTAGAGCTGGCAAAAATTAAAAGTGATAATATAGTTCAAATAATGGATAATTATCCTAATTCTTACAAAGCAACAGCGTGGCCGTCAGGAATATCTGCTAAAACCTGCCTCTCTAAAACTCTCTGGTTAGATTCAATAACTGATTTGCCTCTTCATAGGATCCAAAAAAATAGAAGTAAAAGTATAAATAACGTAATAAGACAATTGATGAAATGGTATAAACTTTGCAAAATAAGTTCAGTTAATTAGTTTAAATAACTCTAGTTTTATTTAAAATCTGCACCGATCTAAAATTTGTAGTTCGTCTAATTTAAAGTTTTACGTTGGAGTGTTCTTTCCCAACGCAGCGAATATTTTTTGATGATAAACTTATCGTGTGCGGACAAGAACCAGTTTTCTGCGAGTTTGCCAGCTTGTATGCTATGATGTCCCGATTAAGACTAGTGTTTAAAGGTCTAAAAAGAGACTACAAATTGGTTATTAGATGTGAGGAAGTCGAGTAATGAATGGATTTTATAGAGATCAAAATAGCTAACAAAGTGTTTCAAATATGAACAAGGTTAAGCCCTATTTTGTTTGGAAAGATATTTCATTGTTCAAAGATTTTTTGCAGCAAACCGGTAGTGAAGTTGGTAGATGCAGAAATTTCGGGAGTTTAATACCCGGAAAGCAAAAGAAGGGTAACTTCAAAATAACAAAATAACTTCAAAAGAAAGAAAAGGTGGATTCAACCAAGGAAAAAGGGCAAGGAAGGTCAAAACAGCCAGAAACGGTAATGAAAACTCAGCGAAAGAGAATGAATGTAAAATTCCGTGAAATCAGAAAAGCGGCTTCAGGCAGAGATGCAGAAGGTCAAGAGCGGCTCCAAGGGTCATCCATGTTTCCTGACGCAAAAGTTTAAGGCACAAGCGCCCAACTGAGGTAACGTCTCCACAGGAGGCGAGGCCATGGAAACCGAGGAAATCCGTCTCGGAGAAAGTTCGAGAGAAAAGCCAGCCAGAGACGGAAACAGGCTCCACGGCCCAGGAAGTGGGATCCGGAATCCCAGTTTCTTACAACGTTAGAGGAGAATCGGGAGATTCATCGATAGAAGGACTAAAAGAAAGAGTTACTAACCAGACTCAGAAGGCCGTCCCTAAAAGAGGATCAGGATTCTGCAGTTGATCAGATATCCCACATGGGAATAGTTCATAAAAATTGCCAAAAAATAGCTTCAAATAGCCAAAAGAATGTTGGACTTCAAAAGAGGGAAAAGCTAAGTGTAAATTTTTTTTTCTGATTCGAAAAGTTAGTTTAGTTTTATATCATGTGCAGAAGTTGCTATGTAATTTTAGTTTTACATCAAACGAGGTCGTCATTTTTCAGTTTTATTTACAAGCAAGAAGCTTTGAAATTATTGTAGCAACTATTCGTGATATTTTAATTTATTCGAAATGCTGATTTTAATCTAAAAGTCTCAGATTTTGAGAAGGAAACTGATTATTGCTGGCGAAAGTTTGTAAAAGTGGAGAGAGATTAGGTATTTTTTGAAAAGCCGGAGAGATGAAAAATGAGCAATGCCATCGCTGGGACTCGAACTCCGGACCTCTCGAATTCGCTTCGAGCGTACTGACCACTACCCCACGAAGGAACGCGAAGAAGGCTGGAGGAATACCTTATACAATATTTTTAAAGCAAATATGTACTGTTGATGTAAAGTGCAACTGATAATATAAAATTTCTTAGTGTATTGTGTTGTAAATATATATTAAGTGTTGTAATAATTTTATGTTTTAAGATTGGAAATTTTTATTTTAATGGTAAAAGTAAAACGCTTGAAGTTAGCTGCTAAAGGATGAATGATACATGTTTAAAAGTTTAGCTAACTATCTCAAAGGAATTTAAATGAATTTATAGCAAAGCAAGCTAGAGGTATGTTTGAAGTTTTAAGTTAGGCTGAACAGATTACAATAAAGTTTTAAATCACCTGCGTTGTTAGCCCATTAGATGCAGATTGAACTTCAGATGTTATCGAAATCTGTTATGCCTAGGAAGATGTTCAGGAGGTAGTGTATTTCAAATTTAGTACACTCAGAAACGCGCTCAAAAAATTTTGCAGTCCATTTTTCTGGAGGGGGGGAATTAAATTTAATCTGCGAATAAATGAAATTGAATGAAAGGTGAAGTTAAATATTATGAGAAGTCAAATGACGTGTTTTCGGAAAATGTGATGTCATTAAGAATGGCAGTGAATGATGTCAAGCAGAACTACTAATGTATTCTGATGAGTGGAAGCAGAGCAGCTGTTTAAAGAAATTATATGTTGTCGTGTCCATAATGCATGGAAGAATGGTTGCCAAAGCCTTCTCCAAAAACAGGTTGGACTTTTATTGGTCGGTAATGGAAATCAGCGTGTTGTTTCTTCGTTTTTCTGTTGACATATCAAACCATGTTCAAATTAGTTTTATTTCCCATAGATAAATAAATATACATAAGCTTCTCACGGGATGGTGATTTCTCTAAGCTTTTGCAATACATTTAAAAGACTTTTTGAGTGTGATTATAATAATTCTTTGAAGAATTCCTAATTTCAAGAATCATTTAAATGATGATTATCTATACCAAGGATTCACAGTCAGATCAGAAAAGTAAGTGGCATTCGAAATTTCCCATTATGTGAGAACGAAATTTTTTTATTTTAAATATTATTTTTTGTTTACATCGAAAATGCTCTGTGAATGCATTTTAAGTTGGAAAAAGCTAAGTTTTATAAAGCGTGTTAAAATTAAAACAACTCTCTTACCTTAACTTTGAAGAGAATTATACATAAATAAACCAGAAGGAAATTCTGCTTGTCGAACAGTAATTCCATAAAGAATTAGATTAAAATTTACATGTTCTTCAGTTATGGATCTCATGCATACGTCTTCTCCAATTAAAAATTCTAAACGAAGCATAAATACTCTGTCTAGGTAACTAGTAGCTAGCACGTATAATTCAATTAAAAGGAATTTTTAAATAAGAATATAAAAAACTGGATATCACAAACAACCCCCCTCCCCGAAAAAAAATCAAAAGATAATCTCTATTTAATCAGAGAAAAATAATGCTCGAGGCGCCAATTTATAATTAAAGAGAAAATAAAATAAAAATGCATTCATAATCCTAATTTCTAAGTTGATAAAATTTTGTTTTCAAAGCATTTAAAAGAATTTTTCTTTCTCCAAAATGGTTCCAATATCATTTAATTGCGTATGACATAAAATAAAGAAAATTAAATTTTCAGCGTGAGAAAGTTAAAAATATGCAGATGGTAGAAAACTACATTATAATAAAACTTAAAATTACAGAAAAATTTAGCCTTAGATTGACTTTATTTTCTGGGAAAAGATTTATGCATTTCGAGGGAAATTGACCCGGGTCTCTCTACACTAAAGAGCAGTAATAATGCTTAGCATATTCAAGGAGCAATAATAGTGAATATTTGCTATAAATACGCCATTTAAATAGATGTAGTAAAATAAATAAATAACAGAGATAACTAAAAGGAATAAATTATGGTTTTTGGGATACAACAGAAGAAAGGTTTTAAACTAGGGTGCTTCGAAAGAACGAGATTGCAGTTATATTTATTAACTAAATTCGACTGAATGAGCGTGTTATAAATTTCAAGATAGAAAATTTTTCAGCTGTAAGTATTCTTTGGATAATCTGAGTGGAACTAATATTAAAAATTCTTTTGGTGTTCAAAATCAATTAGCAATGGAAATTTATTAATTCTTCTTTTCTGTTTAAAATTCTTGATTTTTGTTGCGAAATTCAAATTTTTCATATATATATATATGCAGGTTGCGTTAGAAAAATGTATACATACTTTGAACTCTCATTGAAAATTTCTTTTTCAACCTACAGGATTAAATTTCTGGAAAAGTAATGTTAAAAAACAGCATGAAAAAGTATACTTTCTGATTAAACTGAACTTTTGAAATGGTGTTTAAAGTTAATTGCTTAAAATGGTGGCCTTCAGCATCGGTATTTCTGAGTACGAGTCACGATTGCTTTCGTACTTCGCACCAAAGTGCCCAATGGGATTTTTGCGCACATTACTTGAATCTCATGCCAAAGTGTGTCAAGGATACGTGGTTTACGACAATACGCCTCATCTTTTACTGTGCCCCATAAAATAATCGAGCAGTGTAAGTTTGGAAAGCGTGCAGGAAACTCGATTGGTTTCTTGCGTCCTGTCCAATGGCCGGTACATTTTGTTCCAGATATGCTCACACATCCTTATGATAGTACGGAGGAGTGTCATCTTCTTGGTGATAAAACTTGGCATTACCGTACGTTGCAGAATGGAGGGGAAAATGAAATCAGCAAGCATTGTTAAGTACTTTTCTCCAATTACAGTACCTTCAAAACAGAAAGGCCCAATGAGTACCTTAGGTGACAAACCACACCACACATTCACAGCCTTTTCAACAGTAATGTGGGGATCATCAAACCCAGTATACACAATTATGACTCCTGAGAGCTCCATTAAGTTTAAATGTTATTGCATCCGACCAAATAATGCTACCCATAAATTCCAGTTCACGTGTAAACATCTTCTGTACCCAATCACAAAACTGTACCCGACATCGCTGAAGACCTTACGCCGCTCGATTTTTTTTATGGGACCAGTAAACGATGAGGTGCACGTTCGTCAGCCACGTAACCTTGACATACTTTGGGATGAGATTCCAGCGGTGTGCGAAGAAATTCCCTTAGACATTTGGCTCCGGAGTATGGAATCAGTTGTCACTCGTACCCAAAAATGTAGAAGAAGTTTTGAATATTTACTTTAAACAGCATTTGTAACGTTCAGTTTACCAGAAAGAATATTTATTTTTCAAACTGGACTATTATGTAACTTTTCCTAGAAACCTAACCTTGTAGGTTGGAAAATCAATTTTCTACGACGATTCAAAGTGCGTATACATTTTTCTGACGCACCCTGTATATATGATAAACCGTACTGATAATGTTATACATTTATCAAAAATTAAAATACGGTAGTTTATTAAAAGAAAACAAATTTGGTTATTAGAAGATATGATAACTTACAAGTTTAAACTTTGTGGAAATCCGAACAATTGTTTAAATAACAGAAGTATGAAATTAGGATTATCTAGATTACTTTTAAGGAGAAATTTGAATTTCTTCAACATATTATTTAGTTTTAAAAGATAATCAGGGAAAAATATTTAACAACCAATGAGCTCTCTGATATTTCAACTCCTTAGTAACAGATTATCAGTGCGTATATGCGTGAGACATGGCTAAGGTCATGACACGTTTTAGAGTCGAAATCTGTTTCTATTTAGGAAAGTTAAAAGACTTACCCATAGGTGTAAGGAAAACAGAAAAATATTGAAGGCCTATGAATGTAATTTTAATTTGCTTGGAACGTTACGTCTGGGTTTAAGTACTTGACATTGTCCATTTCTAAACAAACTATATTACCCCCCCCCAAAAAAATCTGAAAGTTTTCAGATTTTACATTACGGCCAAAGGGGCATTTTTTAATGTTTTGTGTATTACATATATTTATTAAATATCATGTTATTCGTACTTAATGCATACAACTGAATTCAACAGCAATATCACAAAGTAATTTTAAAACGAGCATATCTTTAGAATTTCCAATACACAGTCTCGCGCGCTGGAGATAAAAATGTTTTTTTTTCGAACAGTGTTACCATTGCTCGCTTTGAAAGCGTTGAGTTTGTTAATCAAAAGTTCATTAAAGTGTTACAAAATATGAAATAGATAATAAAACAAATTCCAAAATCCAAATTAGGGCTTCCAGTTTCGGTGGTGAATTACGTTATTCAAAATTGGATGGTTCTAGGTACCGTTGTTTTATCAAAATGCGATAACACATACATACATTTATGCTGATTCTTCATTATTTAATTTCTTTAAATGTAACACAGAGCTTTAATATTTAGTGGCAACAATTTGAAAAGTAAAACAGGCATTTAAAGTTTTCATCGCAAATTGCCAAAACGAAATTAATAACCCTTCTGGGCTAACGTCCTTTGAGCTAATAACAATTTTAAATTTGACAATGGCAACAATCTGTTACATAATAACAAAGTAAGAAAATGAGAATGATAACATAATGACAACGAAAATAATGCACAAACAGCGCTATTCTGATACTATTATCATTTTCAATTAATTAGCTAAATCATAAATTGCTGATTATTTTTCACCTAACCGCTTAGTAAATGAGGCGAGAACTTGGGGATACGAAGCTGAAATAATCTAATTTAATTTAGTCTACGCACAGCTAATTCAAGGAAATTAAAATGAATATAATACGAAGGAATCATCTATAAATCTTCTTCTCAGAATATACTTGAGCATTTATGCACGTATGAATTTGAACAGTTTTAAATTTCATGTTTAAGAATTTCTTTGACAATTTTACGGAAGAATCATTTTAAATAAATGACAAGAGATTTAGATTTTGACAAGGATGTAACTCATGAAACTATTAAATAGAATTTATAGTAAAAATATAGAGGTACTATTTATTAATTTTCATTACTTTAATATAATACTGTATTCTGATCAGTAAAAAATATACAACTTAATATTGCAAAATTGTGTTATATTATGATTTTATTTATTTATTTTTTGCAGATACTTCGAATGAGCAAATTTTTTTTATGCTGCCAATTTTACCTAAATGTATTCAATTTTTGCTTTTAAATAGCTGAAGATTACTTTATAAAATGTTAAAAATAGATTTAAGTAAAAACAAAAGAAAACAGTTGTTGAATTTATAAAAAACCTGCAATGGTTTATAGCATGAAAGGTGTGCAGTATATGTTTTAACGAACTTCAGAACTTCCGAAAGGTGGTTTACTTAATACGCTATACTTTTCTAATTTTATTACTTACCACGAGAAGTTTCCGAAATGAAATAAAAAGTATTTAATGTTTCATAGAGTTAATAATGTTTCATAGCATTTAATGATTCATTCTTTTTTACTTCCTTGTCCGAACAAAATATAGGAAGTTTTTTAACAGTGGAAAATTTCGGGTATCGTATTTCAAAAAAAAAAAAATATCCATTTCAAATTTATTTAAATGATTTTTTCCGTCTGTAAAATGGATTCAGAAGAGACTTTTTTTCGCGACTTCTCTACATACGTCCGTACGTAGGTATGAATCTCGCATAATACAAAAACAACTATTCGTAGAATTTTAAATTTTGCATATGTGACTGCTAATAACATATAGTTACACGTCTCCGTTTTTCGTTGCAATCGGCCCCTCCAAACATGCATATACATATATATATGTAATTAGGTGACTTGGAGTAAGCTTCAACAGATAGATGATGATTCTGTGTTATATCCTACAGAGACTTTACTGTGTAGCTAGAAAGATAACACTCGAAGGAAAGCCTTGTAGACAGACGTGGCCAAACCGAACATAACTTTTATGGGTGGATACGAACTAATTATCAAAAACATATCTTTTCATCACACATGATGGGCACAATACGCAACCCACAATTTTATACAGAGTGTCGCATTTTAGATAACGGCATAGTAGACGGAGCGAAGTAGCATGTTGACTGTAGCGCAGGAGAAGTTAAAAGCGCGCAACTATCCAATATGGAGGCTCACCAAGAGAAGATTTTGGTTTAGGTTAGAAAGGTTTCAGTTTTCAAAATTGTGAATTTAGATTCCGAATTAGTTACGTCATCAGCATTACGCAAGCTATACAAGATAAATTGGTTTAGAAATGACGCTCTCCAGAAAAGTTACCATATTTAGAATAGAGAGGGAGAATTAAGGGATTAATTTTGATTTAATATTCTTTATACATTATTTACATATTCTTACATATAATATATACATATAACATAATATTATATATATATATATATATATTTCTGTATACATATAATTAGTTATAGAGATAAGTAAGCAGCATTTTGCAAGGTAATAATTTGGGATGTTTTTGCTGTAAAAAGTTTCTGTATATGTGTATGCACATTGCCACTCCGTAACCCGGTTTGATGACCTCAGTTTTTTTGTTCTTATATGTTAGTAAATTGCGCGGTTTTTGCTTAAAAGCCATTTAATTATGTAATTGTTATGCTCCTGTTAAGGTTTTGATGCCTTTAATTAATCTGCATGCAATAGTTATAGAATTATCAACAATTTAAAAGTTTAAGGGGAATTAAGCCTAAGGAGGCCGCCATTTGCTGACATTTGGAACTCTAAGTAGAATAGTGAATTAAGCCAGTTGGTGCACCAACTTCCGTGTTTTTTTTCACACATCACTCATTGCTAGTTTTTGCATAGAAACTCTAATTTAGAACTGTCTATCGCATGCTTTTAACTTAGATGACTTTCGGCTCTGAGCTAATGTGAACGAAAGAGAAAATAGAATAGTCTTTGTATTAAGCTTAATTGTTAGGAAAGCTTATAAGTAATTGTTATAACATGTATCTATATTTAAATATACGTAGAGGTAACAGCAATATGTAATAAAATTGTAAAAAAAATCGAAAGTTAGCTTTCAAAATTGCGAAGGACTTTTTTCCCAGCTCATTTTTTCAGTATCGGTCTTTATCATTACGATTACGCCCGCTTTTGCTAATCGAAGCCTAGATAAGAGAGATTTTACCGCAGAAGTATTTTATTCCAAATGCACAATGATGCAATAATAACAATTGACACGGAAGTTTCTCTAACTATTGAATTGTAACATTACCCTGTAATGTTTACTGTCATACATTTGTTAAATTCACAAACATCAAAAGCATTGGGCTTTAGAATTTCAAGTGATTATTCGTAGCTATGTTAGATGCATACTTTACTCAAAATGCGAAGCAATTACCATAAATGAAATTGGAGCTTAGAGTGTAACATGTGACACATCGGGAAACTCACACTGTAGTACTTCCACTTTTCCCCGAAGGCAACATCTTAAGTCTTCTTGAGGAGTCGCAACAGAATGCAGTTTAACATGGAGTAAAGCTATCTTCTCAGAGACAGCTTCCCTCCGAGGAAGCATCTTCATTAATCTCATTAATATTACAATTACCGTGTCCTCGTTTCTCCCATTTTCTTCTCAGACAACATGTTTCCTCAATCCTGTTTGCATAAATGGAACTCGGAGACATTAGGTGTCAACGTGTTCTCTAGTTTACTGGAAAGGTTCTTCGATTTAAATTCTCTGAGTAGTCGCTTTGAATGAGGCTTCAGCTGAGAATTTCAGTCTGATAAATTCTTTCCGGCTTACTCTGGAAGGCCTTTCACATAATATAAATATTTTTAAATGCCACTGAATCGTATGAGAAATAATTAATTATTTCAAGTGTTAGATACATGAAACAAAAGACAAACTATGAATAATGCAAAATACAGAAAAGTTTGATATACTGGCATAACAAAGAAATTCACGCCTCTTGTGCCTTTCTGCAGTGAAACTCCAAAATTTACAGTCGTATATATTGAAGTGATACTGCAAGATTTGAGTTTTATTGAATTTCTGCTCGGTCGTTTGTAATTTGTCTAGTTATGAAATTTAATTCAGTGGGTATGCATATGTAGCTGAAATAAAAGAAGAGGACAAGATTTAAGCCTGAGATCTAGCAAAAGTCTAGGATTGTATATACATGTATATACGCGCTAGCTACTTGTATATATAAGTACTGCATACAAATGCTTGAGCTTATGTATTTGCTTTCCTTAAGACATTCATAATGCGACGCTTGTACACATACTGATAATTCAGGAGAAGGATACTGATACTTCAATAACTAATGCAAGTTTAAAAAATGCAGTATAATCTTGTCAAGTGGTAGATGACTTAATTTCACTGTTGAAATACTTTTAAACTCCTTCATTTTTAAGTATTTGTGATGGAGATAGCGACCTCTGATAAGCTGATAAGTTAGCAAGATTGATTATGATAACGCAAGGAAACAGATCTATTAATATAACTAGTTTTACTAATTAAAACAATAAGCTCTAGTAGATCTTTCTAGCATTGTCCTGCATTATATATACCATACAGGCAATGGGAAATGTTTGTAAATGATGTATTTGTTTTAGTCAAGTTTACATTATATTGGTGCCTTAGCCTAGTTAGCGTTACGAATATAAACAATTGGTAAAGTTCTTCTTTCAAGACATTTTTGGAAGATTTGATATTAATTCTGTTGGTTAGTTAGAAAAATCCAGCAAATGAACTGTGGGGTTTTATTTATCTAAATCCAATGTCCAATCTTAGAACCCCACAGACACTAACAAGAGAATAATCACTTAAGTATGAGAATAAACAGGTAAGACTTAAGAATGGTTTACTACCCTTTATTTCTCAGAATAATTACAATAAACTCCTAACTCGGAGTATACAGCAAAGCCTCCACTTGGGACTGGAGTTAAATAATTATAAATTCAAACTAAACTAAACTTAATTAAAGCTATCTGAAAGATATAGCCAAAGCTATCAGGTTTCTAAGTAGTTGTCCCCTAAGTATTAATTAAATCGGCGAAGCCAAGCAAAGGCCTAAAATATGGCCGAGCGTGGTAGCTAAGGGCGAACGTAGCCAAAAGGCAAACGCGCGCTAGTCAGGAAAATCAGACTCTCTCTCTCGAAGTCGGCGAAACATTGACTTAAATAGCACTCATTTGCATTAACTGGGTTTCTGAAATTACATTCTGGTAGGAAATTGTAAGCTGAAATTAGAATTGATAGAAAAGGTGCATAACTTAAAATAACTGTTAATAACATTAGGATAAACCTTACAGAAGCTTTTTGCGGAAAGATATGATTTTCATGAAAGATTTGTAAGTGGCCCATTTTTGCATAATGCAGAGAAAAAAAAACCCTGGGAGATTCTGTTTCGCGTTGTTCCTGCTCCAAAAATTCCAAAATCGCTCTAAAAATGGTTCTCGAACTAAAAGATGGTGGGCGATAATTCATCACCGCTAGTATGTGAAGATTGTGTTGTCGATTCCCCACTCGCCGTTTAATTAAGGAAAAATGTAAGGTGTTTCTTCCGTCCTTACTGTGTGCCTTTGTGGTGTAATTAGAATCATGTCCATTTAGTTATCTCAAAGTTTGGAGTTCGAATTATGGGAAAAGCAAAGCTGTTTTTTCCTGTTTTCCACCATCAGAAACATATTCTAATTGTCTTTGCAAAATGCCTCCGAACGAAAAGGTGGTGAATGATATTTCAACACCACCAGGATTTGGAGATTGATTCCTCTTTTCCCAAGTGTCTCTTTAAGTGGGGAAGAATATGAAGTTTTTCACCTTCTTTATGGCGTGCCTTGGCAGTGTAACTGGAAAGCATGTCCAGCCAGCAACAGAAAGATCCGGAGTTCAAGTCATTGATTCAAGTCTAATTTTCCCTAGAAAGCCATTGTAACTCATGCACCACTTACTAAATTTCGAGTAATCAAAGATTCAAAAGATTTCAAGGGTTCTGACAAATTTTTCAATATTCATCATTTATTCGTTAATTATTTATAAATAAGAAAACTAAGTGTTCTGCTATGTATAAGAGAAATATTGTTTGTAAGATATGATGCAAATGAAAAAGGAATAAGACTAAATAGTTTGCTCATGAAGCACATTATGCGAAGTACAGCTTGATATGATCTATTCCTCCACAGACCTGACTGAGCTGTACCCACTTGGACAACACGAATGCCGATCCAGCAAGACGCGATGAAGTCACCTTTCGAGAAAATCTGTGAATTTACCTGCGTCTTCGGAAATGTTACTCGTGAAGCAAAAAGCTGGCCTTGCAGCTCTGACTTCAGGCGAGAGAATTTGTACAGACATTAGGTATTTTTAAGCTGGAAACGTGAAAATGAGCAATGCCTTCATCGGTAGTCGAACCATGGACCTCACGAATACGCACCGAGCGTGCTGACCGCTACACCACTAAGGCATGCTAAGAAGGCGAGAGAAATACCTTAAATACTCCCACTTTTAGCACTAGAAGCGCCAGAGCAGTCATTTTGACTGCTTTCGTCTTTTCACCTTGGATTCCTAAAAAGCCCTTTACCTTAAAATGTCACAAATTTTTGGATTTTCCTAAAAAACCTCGAAAATTATTGGTACCAAATATGAAAAATTAAAATTAACGAACTTATTATTAGTTATACCTAGAAGAGCCACAAGCAGTGATATTGACTGCTAGTAATACTGGGTAGATTTATCTTGTTATCTCGCTCAGTAAAAACATTTTCTTTGAAAAACATCTGGCGTACACATTTCTTTCATTCACTGATTATTTACAACAGGATATACTTCCTTTCCGCTCAGAAAAAAAAACCTTTCTTCGAGGACTGTAACATCTATTTCACAAACTACAGGCAGGAAATATTGAGTTCAAAATGTACTAAAGAATTACCAGGTCCAACATTTTATGCAAAAAGAAATTTCGGGGATAATGTGTTGAGTGCTTGGAGGTTGTTTGTGGATGAATCGATGTTACGTCATATTAAAAAGTGCACGGAACGAGAGGCAGTTTTGAACAATGAAGACATTTGAACAATATTCTTTAGAAAAGCTTGATGCTCTTATCACCATTATTTATGCAAGAGGAGCATATGGTTGCAATGATTTTTTGCGGAATAATACATTGGGTTCTCCGTTTCTTCCGGAAACAATGTTTCGCAATTGTTTTCGAGATATTATGAAATAGCTAAGATTTGACTTGAAGTCATCTAGGACTCAGAGTTAGAAAGTGATAAATTTGAACTGTTTTCAAAAATTTGGGAAAATTTATACAGAACTGTGCGCTTTCTTATAATACAGGAGAAAATCTAATTGTGGATAAGTAATTATTTCCATCCAAAGCCAGGTGTAAGTTTATACAGTACATGCCGAATAAACGAGAAAAATTCGGTTTAAAATTTTGGATGCTAGTCGCTGTATATGTGCACTGCTTTTTCATATCTTGGGAGAGACATATCGAAAGTGAAACTGAAAGTCTTCCTGAAAATGTAGTAATGCGTCTTCTAAGCCGTTACCTGAATTAAGGTAGAAATTTGACTGCAGACAATTATTTTTCCTCACTGTCATTAGCTAAAAGACTTAAACACAACTTTTGTGGGCGCAATAAGAAGACATCGAAAAATACTAATTCCGCATGAAATAAGGAAATCAAAAACTTGGTATTTGAAACAGTTTTGCTGAAGAATTGCGAAACTATACTAACAGGCTATCAGGGAAAAGGAATAAAAATGTCCTACTGCTAAGTACCCGACATTCGAATGTAAATGTAGACTCACAAAATAAGAAGAAACTTCCAGAAACAAAAAAAGGTTTAGTTCTACAACAAAACCAAATGTGGAGTTGATATTCTTGACCAGATGACGCATAAATATTCTATTCGGGCTGCTTCACGTAGATTGGCCTGGGCATGTTTTCTATAATATGCTGGATTTAGCAGGAACGAATGCCTATGTTTCTACCACAAATTGAATGATAAAAATATTACAAGGCACAGCTTTCTGTTTCAATTAGCAGAGGAGTTAAGAGGGCTTCATTTAAACAGAAAAAAGAAAGGACAAGATTGCCTAACGAAATTTCCAACTCTAGCGATACACTCTCGAAGAAAGAAATTTCGAGCTCTAGCGATATAATCTCGGAGAAAAGACGTAAGTGCCAGATTGGACTTTGTAACAACAACAAAGTGATGTGTATAAGACATTTTCATATTATGTGTGTGAAAAATCCAATTCCAGTATTCAAAGAGTTCTGTTGTGTAAAACTTGCGAAAAGCTACAATATGCGTTTTATTAAGGCTAAGTTGAAATTTGTAATAAACTATCTATTTTTATAAAAATAATCCGTTGTTCTTTAAAGACTTTTTTAAACAACTATAATTAATATTCTATAAAGCATATGCATCTTGATATATACATATAATTCGCTGCAGGCTGACTGCCTTTGGGAGAAAGCTCGGCGCTTCTAGTGTTAAAGGATGACTGGGGATTAGGGCCTCCAACCGCCAGATCCTAGTTATCATTCACCACCTTTTAGTTCGGGCGTCACTGTAGAGACATTAGGTATTTTGAAGTTGGTAACGTGAAAAATGAGCAATGCCCTCGCCGGGACTTGAATGCGCGCCTAGCGTGTTGCCTACTACTCCAAGAAGGCATTCTAAGAAGGCGGGAGAAATACCTTATAAATTTATAAAAAGTCACACGAAAGTAGGTCCTTGCTATATTGAGAATGCGGCACACATTCAGTGTTTTGCAGGACCGAATGTTGGGCAAAAACTTTGGAAACGTGACAGCCAGCTTAATAGCTGTGTACAAACAAACCAGATGAGTTCAGCTTAGAACGTTTTCTCCAGATATGTTTCATATGGATCTTCAGAATTTTACAATCACTGCTCAGTAATCGTTAAATGCGAAGATACTTCACGTTGATGAAACATCTCATAGCACGTGAGTAAGGAAATTATCATTGCTTCTTTTGTCGTTGACCGAGCAAATTGTACTTTTTTATGTAGAAGAATTTAATGATTTGAAGACTATTTGCACCTGCACGCTTTTAGGAGCATACTGATAAAACTAGTTCTCCTCACTAGTAATGATGGATTTCTGGCAGACGTAATACGTTCCAGTAACAGATACTTAAACTCCAATCACTTTTCCACCCACATGCGCAGGACATTTATGCTCCGCGAATTGTGTTAACCTATCATTTAGGAACTAAGTTGTCAATTAAAAAAAGGTCATGGTTTCCTTTATTTAACAAAAAATACAAAGGCCATTCTTCGATAAATGTCCTCTCGCCATTGGATATGGCGATGAATCCATTATATGCAGTTGATGCAGTTGAAGGTTTCAGTGAGTCCTACGCCTACGAAATATTTCAAATTCTACAGCTCAAAGCAAATTTCTGTTCATTTAGGGCTATAGAGCTACAGAGTTTAATGCCCTAATTTTGAATTCCGAATAGCAAGTTTTGATCCCCCATCAAACATATTAAAATACTAAAATTGAAGTTATTAAATACTAGTGATAGACTTTTATTGTTGTAAACTGTAGGCATAAATTGCAACCTTATGCTTTTAAAAATGTTGTTCCACTCATTAGCAATGCAGTTGGTTTAGTAATTCCACTAAAACACTTGTTGAACAAACGAGGTTTCGTTTTCAACGGAAACCTTTACGACCAAATTGAAGGCCGACTAATTTGATAATCCAGTCTGCTCAATTTTCCGTCAGACTTACATGTATTGTCTGGATTTGATTAAATTTGCATTTTTCGGGGCGATATGTGTACATGACCTGCTTCATCAAGTTAACCACCTACCAAAATTGTTTCGTAAACAAAACTTTCAAGATTCCCAAATTTCCAGATTATTTACCTAAACCATATCACTAGGGACATTTCAGGTCCTGTCGTTCTTTTGCCTTTCATACTTGAACTCAGGCCTCGTCTTTCCAAATGTATATTTAACAATATAGTTCTTCTATAGAAATCAGTCCATAAATTGAAAGTTATTTGCGAAAAAGATGAAATAATTGTCCTCCTATCATACAACTTTTATACATCCCCAATGAATGCGGAGTAGGACGAAACTGTATATTTCCAGATTTGAGGATGTAAGAAGAGTTTCGATATTAATTAAAAGAAAATACAATATCTACCATAAACGTTTAATGTTAGAATAAAAATCGTGATTTTCACTCTTTAAAGATTAAAATATGACGCGTATTTATTCGCCACTTTGTAAGAAATTGTTCTTCTCTCTCAAAACGTGCCTTTGTGGTTTAATTGGAAAGTCGTTAGCAATCGGTGAGGTCCGAAGTTCTAGTTGCTGCGAGGAAATGGCTCTTTTCACATTTCCTGCTTCGACAAATTTACTCGCTATACAACTGACACCCGAACTAAAATGTGGTTAGAAATAACTTTTCACCATCTGGATTTGGCAACTGGGTCTTTGCATCCGGAATCACATTTAAAGATAGGAAGAATGTAAGATACTTTCTTCCTTTTTACCGCATGGCTTGGTGTTGTAACGGGAAACACATAGCGCAAGCACCAGGAAGTCCGGAGTTCGAGCGCATTGAACATATTTTATGTTCCGAAAAATTTAATGACTCTACAACTGAACTGAAAATTTTTAAATCTTTCGAAATTATTCTTTTAACAGGTTTTTGTATGACATAGCTTTTATTGTTTTCTTTGGCAGAGAGAGGCAAAACCCATTCCTATTTCCTCCTCTATGTCACTGAAAAATTTTAACCTTTGTATCTTTATACTTTCATTTGTTCTGATTAACAATGTTGAGTCATTAGGTTTTTTTGTAAGCAGAAGTACATGAAAAATGAGCAGTGTCCTCGTCGGGACTCGAACCTGGACCTCTCGAATACGCGCCGAGTGTGCTAACCGTTACACTCCGATGGCATGCTGAAAGGAGGAAGAGAATGTCTTATAACTGTAACAATGATATTGTTGAGCGCGTACGGGTTCGTTTTAGATTGACTGCACATAGAACCGAAGATAGCTTGAAAAAAATTATTTTACCAAAAGATACAGTTTACAGGTCTGGAACCTTCCACAAAAAATTCTCGTACTCAGTTTATTCTCAGTATCCTGGGGCAGAGTCAGTAGTGACGCTTCAAATCATGAAGAACGTTAAACACACCGCAGTGCAAAGTGAATTTAAAGAGCGAAACTTGCACGAAGATCTCTATATTCCAAAGTCTACTCTGAACTGAAAAACTGAGAAATTGACGTTCTTTGGCCTTATATAGGTTTCCTTCGGCCGCCTAGAAATCTCTAGTATTTTTCATTTATAGAAATTTCTGGAAGACATATTAAAGTTACAGATACGGTTACAGTTACATAAAGAAATTATTTATAGTTATTCAATTACAATAATAATTACAGTTATGCAGGGATTTTTATACAGAGTATAAAAATGTCGCCAAATGGATGCCATGTTTGGTAGCTTTTGCGATTTCTCGTTAAATTTGGCAACAAAATTATGTTATCAAAACCATTGCCGATCAGCCAACTATCAGCTTGACGATATCTCGCCAGCGAGATTACCATTTACTTCAATGTTAAATAGATTTGTAATCTTATTTTTCGAGCAAAGCTCCATCTCTGTCAAGCATTCTATGTTACATTATACAAAAAATGTTATAACTTTATATATAATTTCACTAAAAATTATGCTTATATATGCAAAATTCTTAACAATATTTTTTTTTTGCAGTCAGGCATAAAGGTCATGTTTATTGCGCTAATTTTTAAGTTCAGTGCCTTCATTTGCTTACAAATCATTCTTTTATTACATCTTCAGCTTCATTTTTTGTACTCTCATCATCTGTCAATTATACCACTCAATTCACGTTTCTTCATTTCGCAATCGCATTAACTTTTATATTTATATTTATATTTACAGCACACATACCTCTCTTCATTTTCTATTCCCATTTTATTCTGGTAATAGAAGTTCATTTGAAATAGGTAATTGTAACAAAGAAGCTGCTATTAGCAATTATTTAACATTCACATATTAATTCATATACATAGCTTTAGTATACTTCTAAAGAATTGAATGCTTCTTCATTCTAGATACTTTTTCTGTCTAATTTACAGCATATCGATTAGGTAATCTAAAGGCTTATAGTCAAAAGCTTAATTTATTTTCCTACAATACCTATGTTATTTGTAATCAAGTCAAGAGCTTAACTTCTTCTCTTACAGTACCTTGCTCCAATCTAATTTTGTTCTCCTAGAAAACAAATTGCTTCAGGAAACGTTTTCGTAAAAAGTAAAAACTGGAAACCTATTGTAGGTGTTTTAATAAAGGTTTCCCATTAATGATGGAATTTACAAAATGCGCATTTTATTTGTCTAATTTTATACGGATGCGTTTGTCTTCCTTATAAGCATTGAATTAGTCAGTCCAAAATGTTATGTTTCATTTTTAAAAGGTAAATACTTATTTTATTGTGGAAGCGAGTGATTTCAATATATTGAGAGCAAAGTTAGGGAATTATAAATTAGATCTCTTTCCAAAAAAAGGCATCGAATACCTACGTTTATTGGTGGGTTGGGTCAATTAAAATTTGCGTTGCAGTGAAAGAACATTATTACAACCATGCTATGATACTAGAAATGGAAAAATTAAGTCTTATAAAGAGTTAAGACTCATAAGGGTCAATAGTAGCAGAGAAAGCCATCCACGAAGAAAAGCACTCCCTAAGAAAGCCCTCCACGAAGGCATCACTTCTGTTAGGCAGATAGCCCTCGAGGCAATCCCGTAATCACATAAACCATAAAAACAAGTGTTGAGACATTAGGTATTTTTTGAAAGCAGGAGAGATGAAAAATATGCAATGCCCTTTCCGGGACTCGAACCACGGACGTCGCGAATACACGCTGAGCGTGCTGACCAATACACCACGAAGGCATGTCAAGAGGGCCGGAGAAATACCTTATATACTTCCCCTTTTAAAGGGCGATTGGGGATTAGGGGGCCAAATCGCCAAATCCTGGTTGTGGAGAGTCATCATCCACCACCTTTTTTTAGTTCGGGCGCCACTGTAGAGACATTAGGTTTTTTTTTAAGTAGGAGAGATGAAAAATGAGCAATGCCCTTGCCGGGAGTGTAACTACGGACCTCTCGAATGCGCGCCGAGTGTGCTGACCACTACACCACGAAGGCATGCCAAGAAGGCGGGAGGAATGCAATAATCATAAAAATATTTTACAGAGCATTTCACATGAATTATTACCTCCGTTTTGTCAAGAAATGAGTAAATGAATCGGCACTGATAACGGCAATATTCTTGGACAAAATTCTGAGATTGGAAATTTACTAAGTTAGGTCAAATGAAAAGATACTGACAACGTTAGAAATTTCTCTTAACAAATTATGAAATAATTAATAATTTTCAAATATAGATCTAATGTTATCGAATATTATGAAAATGAGTCATGAGCTAATGAGAAATGACCCAGCTTAATAGGTGAGTGTGTAGTACCGACTCGCTTCCAGGCAGAGGAAAAGCATGTTTGATGGATATGTTGCTTGAAAAAAACATTTAACCTCCAAGTGAATTGCAAGTTATAAGAACGTACTATCGTGTATGTATAAAACTGCTTTTAAAAATAAACACACCTTTCCTTTAAAATTATTGAAACCTATTCGACGGTGCAAGGCATGATCAAGCACATTCATTAAACCCAAATTCATTGAATAATAAAATGCGCAAAGTGAAGCCTAAAGTGAAACAACACCCTCTTTAA
>KK119152.1:426856-442279 GCA_000611955.2 Stegodyphus mimosarum
ATTTACGTTTTTTCAAAGCGAACTCTCACTCTCTCGCTTCCCCAACTATCTCTGTCGAACACAGTGGCATTTTAAAGGTGAGAGATTAGAATGAACTCTTTTCGTAACCTTTACTTTGGACCATCAGGACGACGAGTCCTTTTAAAAGCTGAGCTGAGTTGTTCCGGGTATCCTACTCCAAATGAATTTCTATTATCGTTTGCGGAGGAACGTCGAATACGTACGACGATCTATCATCAGAAGACAATGAGAGTGAAGCGGCATTAACTGCGAATTGGTCGACGAAAGAGGAACTCTATTATCTCTCCCAGTGTTCTGGAACCGTGCGGAACATTAGAAGCATTGGATTAGATTAGGACGCCACCCTGGTGGTTATTATGCGGTCTCGGGCGACGATAAATCACCTGACTTTGATGAGGTGGAAAGTTCGCTTGGCTACTGAGAGAATAGAGGAATTTTTAATTTTGTAAGATGAGTCTCAAGATCCGTCGATAATCTTACCTTTACGAGAAAATATTTTCTGATAGTTATATTTCTATTATTAATATGATCCTTTGTAATTTGAGTAATAGTTTTATAATAAGCACGTAGTGAAAAATAATGGCTCTTGGAAAATCTATGAAATAAAAATTTTATCTTGTTATCTTAATTTTATCTTATCTTTTTGTTCCTAAAATCTTTAATAGAAATTGATTTGATTTATTTTCTTTATTCAGGTATGCTTTCTAACTTTCTAAAACTGTATTAGCGATTTGCTAATCAGGATATAAATGATCGAAGAACTGCCCAAAATACTTAGCCAAAAGCCTGCTTCTCTTCAGAGTTAACTGACGCTTTAACCTCACGGAAAGGTAAACGAACTTTTAGCTCTTCTAAATGGAATTGCAAACAATATTTCTAAACATAGGGAGATAATTTTTGAGTGTTCTCGGAATTTTGTTTTAAAAAAATTCGAAGGATTAATGGACAAAATGTTGCTTAATTTACTAGGAACTATCAAAGAACGTTTAAAAATAGCAATGGAATACATCTTATAAGTTCATAGGAGTAATATCATCGTATAAGTGACTTACGTGTACTTGTACTTGGCATACGTATAAATGACTTATGTTTCATACATATTAACTTACCTTCCAATCGTTTTGTTTCCCTTCTTAGATTTCCCTATTTTTAGTTTTTCTGACCCTGTCATGTTAATAAAACGGAAGTATTTGAATACAAGAGGTTTTTCCTATTTGGGGAAAACTCATCTTCATCTTGCTTCATACAATGCTAACAGCATAAACCTCAAGTGAAATTTCGCGTGATATACTATATAACTTGTAGCCTACAGAAGTGTCATTTATTGACATAATCTGCCATTAGTATCTACATTTTAATTTCCACAATTTTGAAAATATCTTGCGAGTGACATTTTGATCACTTGGTATAAACGAAGAGAGAGCTATTTTAAAACTACTATTAACTGAAATTTAAATATTAGTTATTTTTCAATTGTCAACATCCAAAGTGATATCATATAGACCTTTTTTCCTTTAAGAATAAAGGAATATATTCAAATTCAACTTTTAACTTCTTATACTATGCGCAAATGAACTTTTAATCCCGGTGATATTTTATCTGTGATCCTCTGCATGTTTGCAGACGTAACTTGTTTGCAAAAATACATTTAAGAAAATAAATCCACTACTATAAAGTAATCCAGAAGCGTTTTCTTAAATATTTAACAAACTTTGTTATGTAGCCTAAAATGACATTAAATATCTTAAATTGGCCTTTATAGTCGTTAGCTGTAGTCTTGAATTAGATCTACCTTCCATATTTAACACAGATTCAGTCTTAATGATGAACTGTTATTCTGGTAGTTCGTGAAACCTGAATCTCGTGAAACCTAAATCTCGTGAAGCCTAATCACAAAAACATCAAACGAAACTAAATTTCGAAACTTCAAGGTGATTTTGTATATCAATCCAAACAATGCATTTATTTCTCTTATTTCATCTTTACCTTTCTTGCTCATAAAACGTATATAGTTTCATCTAATTAAATTCCTGAAAAATAAGTTTAAATTGAAACAATTTGTTCTTTATACGTCTCTTTCACTTTACTGATCACTCATATGGTTATGCATTAATGGCATAAATGTTTTTTGAATTATACTTATATATTTATAAAAACTAAAAAAAATATTTCTAAAAATTTAAATCAGTCTAAAACATATTAAGTGAAATAAATAAAATTAAATAATTTAACATTATTAAAAATTAAGTGAAATAAATTAAGCTTATGCTGTCAATGCTTGCCTTAACTTCCCACTTTGTTTAAAATGGCAATGCTAAAATACCTGTACATAAAATCACATATATACTTCGCCCATCCTTTTACAAATTTTTAAGAACAAGTTTATAGTTCCTGTTAGATACTACAGTAAATGTTCACCATTTTATCTATTCATAAACTCATTTATACCTAACTAATCTCTCTAAAACTTTTAAACACAATTTAACAAATTTATTCTACCAAAATATAACTTTTTACAACTGTTGCCACTCAAAGCAAAACTAAAGGAAAATAATACTACACTGGGTTGAATGTATATGAAGAATGGTATACATAACATACTCCCACCTTTTCATAACAGGATTTTTATCAAAACAAGTATTTAATTAAACTAAAATTTAACCTAAAAGTCTATTTTAAAGTTCACTTGAAGGTCTCTTTTAAAGTTCAAAGTCCTTGAATCTAGAAGGTACTTTTATAGCTCAACCATTTCTGGTACCTCTCTCTTTCAGTATCTCTTGAAGACTTTGTAGGGATATTTTCTTGTTCGGTATTTGCCCTTTCAGGACTTTCTGCAGATTCCGGTTGCATTTCCAATGGATATAAGTGTTGAATTGGTCTTAGAATCTCTCCATTCGATGTCCCTTTACCAGTCTCTCCCTTTAACCAGTCTGCTGTTACTGTCTTTAAAGGGATACAATTTGAATATTCGTCCCAAAGGCCAAAATGTTCGGAGCATGAGCTCAAAAGGGGTATTAATTTCGTTTTGGCACTTTGCGTCGTTTCACTGTAAATGTCCGTATCACTTTTCAGACTGTTGCCACCAAATGTTATCGCCCTGTGTTATATTTAAAGAAATTAAATAATGAAGAATCTGCGTATACGTATGTATGTTTCTCGCATTGTGATAAAACAACGATACCTAGAACCATCGAAATTTGAATAATGCAATCCTCCTCCGAATAAGGGCATCCGGAAGCCCAAATTGGAATTTGTTTTATTATCGATTTCATATTTTGACACACTTTAACGTATTTACGATTTAAAAACTCAATGATTTCAAAGCGAGCAATGGCAACACCGTGCAGCAAAAAAAATTTTAATCTGCAGGGCGCTAAACTGCGTATCGGAAGTTCTAAAGATATGCTCATTTTAAAATTAATTTGCGATATTGCTGTTGAATTGAATTTTATGGTTTAAGTGCGGAGAACATGATATTTAAGAAATAAAGGTAACACAGAAAACGTTAAAAAACTCCCCTTTGGGCGTAATGTAAAATCTGAAAGCTTTAAATTTTTTTTAAAAATTTATGTTTTTAATACCATAAAACTTTTTAATCTTTCATTTCGATAAAACGCAGGCGAAACAGTGTTACATGTTTAAATTTCAAAATAACTTTAATTAATTAATTATTTCCTAATTCTGAAAAAATATAAACCTACTCACTTTTTATGTGCAATTATTCATTTTTAAAAGATTTTTAGTATTTTATATGCATTATGATAATACTCATTATTCTAAATATTACATAATTTCTATATAATACTGAAAACAAAATTTTTATAAGCAAAATAATTTCAAGAATGCAATTATTAATCACTTTAAAACTGACTAACCCTTTTTAAATTAAAAAATTAAAATATTAAAGTTCTTTAATTTTTATTAGAACAAATTATTAAAATTCATATTCTTAATACCATAAAATTTTAGTATGATATTTTCATAAGCAGTTTAACATTTTTAAAATGCAATATGATAAGAAAACATCATATTTGAATTCTCAGTATAATAATGTTGTTTGGGTACGGGTTCGTAATAGACTGAATGCATACAAAACGGATGATAGCTGCATGAAATTTATTTTACCAAAAGAAACACAGTTCCTTCATGTTTCTGGAAGTTTCCACGCAAATAGTCGTACAACACTTCACCGATTCACACTCAATAGCTACACTTCAAACTACTAAGAATGTTAAACACGACGCAATGCAAAGCGCATCTAAAGAGAGAAGCTAACCCGGAAGTATCTCAGTACATTATGAACTAACAACTCGCAGCTGAGGAATTGATGCCCTCTCCCATCTCATATAGTTTTTATCCCGACAGCCGAGATATTTCTAGTACTTTCTATTTCTCGAAATTACTGGAACGCAAATTAGGGCCGAATACGGTTAAAGTTACACAGAACATCAATCATAATGACTCAATTACTATATCCATTACATTTATACAGCGGTTGGGACATTTTGGCGATTTCTCGCGAAATTTGGAGACAAAATGTAGTCGCCAAAGCCGCTGCTAGCTTGGCGATATCTCGCCAAATTAGAGAGATAGCCGTTTATTCAGTGTTAACTAGACTTGCTGATGTATTCGTACTTTTTCGGCGGAGCATCGTGTATTTATATAATACATTATATATAGGAAATTTACTGCTGCAATAAAGAGTTCAGATTTGCAAAGGATTTGATGAACTTTATAAATGGGAACAGAACAATGCAGGGGATTTTCGTTTGATGTTTTTAACTGTATTTCTGTTTTAATCTTTTAACTGTATTTTTATTTGTCTGTATTGAATGTGCTGGGTTAATCATGAGGTCGATTATGATAGGACAGGAGGGTGGAAGCTCTCTCGTATATTACATTACACAATATATTATATAAACGCATATAATTGCATATAACTGCGTTTGTAACAATAAAAATGATTAGCAATTTCTATATGATTATAATTTACAAATTTCTAGCTGCACTAGCTGACTTTATTCAGAAAAGCCTTTATGTGAAATTTTCATAGCATTATTTGAGTTTATTCCATTGAAAGGGACATGTGTAACGTGCATACGAGCCAGTTTTCCTTAGAATGTCTTCCACGAAGGCATATCTCCCTTCAGGCGGATAGCACCCCCCAGTGGTTTTCCATAATCAAATAAACCAAACTATCCATTGAAATTGAACCTAATCCCAGAATAATAATTTTCAAATTTCCTTTGACATATTATGCGATTAAGAAGCGGAAGTGAAAATTAATTTCTCGCGCGTGCACTCTTGAAGCATATAATATGAACAGACTAACGACCTTGGAATCGCTGTAACACTGAAATAGTTTTGAATTTTGATATATTGCATCCTTGAGGATACTCATCAAATCACTTTTTTAATATAAATACTTTGTTGGATTAATTTTCGAAGTACTGCGGATGATAGGAATCTTTTTCCCACTTCTGAATACTGTATAGATTAAAATAAAATAATAAATTTCGCAGAATATTATAAAATTTGTTATCATTTCAAAGCTTCAATCCTTGTTGTTAACATATTGCAGTTCCACAGGTGAATTTCCATTGATGAATCCGCATTGTCGTAGCTGTCCCGACTAAACTGAAATAAAACTGGAAGAAGCTCGTTGTAATAACTTGGAGTGGTAGATGGATGCGTTAACAAGAAATTTGCAGATGTGGACGAATTCAATTGTTTCCGTTTTATTCACGGTTGCCAAACAATTTTATTTAATCCAACAGAAATCGAATCGGCGCTACATTGTCTTCTTCTCAAAGATAGTTTTTTTTCGCAAAGGGTTCAAAAACATATTTTGTGAAAGCAACAGCAAATTGCTACAGCAAAGCAGAATAAAGCAAAGAGAGGCGAGAAAAAAGCGGCGACCAAAGAGAAGAGCGGGATTGCGCAGCAAAAAGCTTTTATACCAACGATTATATTAACATATTACATTTCGGATTTAGGCATGATTAAGTTAACAGATTGTATTTCGGATCACATTACAAGAATGAATAAGCTTTACATTTTAAAGAAGTTCATATTTCCAAATCGGAAGAAGAAGCACGAGAATTATTAAATTCTGAAGATGGGAAAGGAAATAAAATGTTCAACAACCTGAAGAAAGAAAATTTGGTGACTGTTTTATTGGGAACTGGCGAAGGAACAACTATAAATTTCAAACTGGGAGAATTGAAATACAAACTCCAAAATAGAATGGATACTTCGAAGATGCTGAGTTTGTGAAAGAAATTCTGACCACAGCAGTGGAAAACAGAAAAAGAAAAAAAAGAAGTGGAAAATAAGAATAGAAGAGGAACAGAAGAAATCGAAAGAATACAAATGGAATAAGAGAGAAAGAGAACAGGAAATCAAATTAACGAAGGTTCGAACAACTCAAAGTGCGGGACGTAGAAGTACGACACCTTCAATCGAAAATACCAGCTCAGAACTCGAAAATTTCCCTCGATAAGTTGATCAACGTAGTAAAACCATTGGCTATAATAGAATCGAAGAGAGCGGAAGCATGGAATATATTTTTAGTTTGTATACAAACAGCTTGGAAGTACAAGAAATTTCCAGAAGAATTCAAAGCGGAAATATTATAGAAACTAATTAGGCAAAAAGTTTCAAATCTGCTCTTCTACACAAAGAGAAAAGGTCTGCAGGAAACTCTTCTTCTAAAGCAATATCAATCCATTCCTCAAACCCGCTTAAAAATATTAGAAGAATTAAATGCTACTCCGTCGAAACGCATGTCCAGTTTGCTTCCCGATTGACAGCCACATGGGACTATGACTGTAACTTAAAAGAAGTGGAAAATTTCGAAATATTCAGGGAATTAATTATTTCTGATAATCATTTGAAGCTTTACATGTAGAAACAACAACATACGTCGCAATACGTAACCGAAATAAATGTTAAAGCCATCAGAATTAGCTAAAGAATGTAATATCTATTTCGCAGAGAAACGAAAATCTTTCGAGGAAGTTCGAACTGAAACTAAACAGCCGCTGTGATTCGGGATACAACGTGTAGATAAGATGAATATATTCCCCACACATGAGAAGAGGACCGTTAAGACAAGAAACATTTTCCACTATGAGAAAAACATTTTATTTTTGAGGAAGATAGCAATAAATCGCACGAGATTGCCCAGACAAAAGAAAAAAGAACGAACTACACTAAAGAACGAAAAGGATAATCTTAGAACTTCAAGAAATTCAAATAAAACACCAAGAGAAGAAGCAGTAGTAGCTAAAGAAGACTTATCCCATCTTCGATCCGAATTCGAAGAAAGTATCATCCAGATTTTGTAAAACGTAGAAGTTTTTATCAACAAAATTGAAGCTATCGTAGACTCCGGAACGCAGATGATGGTGCAGTCATCACTCATTCCATATTTAGAAAACCGAGAAGGAAGTACAATTATGTTAACTTCTTTTTTCTGACAGCTGATTGAAGCAAATGTTTGCCGTTTACCTATAATAAAAGAATTATGGAAATAATTTATTTAATTTTGTAGATACTTTAATTGCAGTGACTGATAAACTAAATGCGCTTTGTTTAATAACTCCTGAAATATATATTGATTAATTCTGCTGGAGAAAAACCAAACGTCGATCTGTTCGCCCAAACGCAAACAAAAAAGAACGTAAAATCCCCCTCTCGACAACATTTTTGGAGAAGTAAACTGACGAGTAAGAAGGGGAGAAGGCGAGCACCGACTAATTGCAGACTTTTGGGCAGCTAAAAACATACTAAAAGAGCAGTGGAATGGTTCATCGCATGGAAGTTACGTGAAGGAAGCACATCTTTGAATTTTCAGAGTACATCTTGGGATAAGAAAAATAAAGGTGAGTACACGAGTTTCATTTTTTTGACCCGAAGCAGTGCAAGAAGTGGAAACATTTTGTAAAACAGGTAAAAATTGTCAAGAAAAGAGATCGGACAAAATTCACACCACATTTGTCAAAAGACCAGAATTACCCTTTGAAGTGGTAAATATTGACATAATTGGATCTAGTGAACCTCTGTCTGCTAGAAAGTATAAATATATATTATGTCTTGTAGATCAACATTTCCGATGGTCAGCAGCAATCTCACTGAGAAGCTTGTCAGCGAAAGCTACCTGCGTCGTATTCTTGGAGATATTTATGAGAACAAGAATTCCTAATACAATAACAAATGACAACGGAAACAACTTTGTTTCAAAATTAAGTGAAGAATTTCAGAAAAGATTAGGTTCTCCTCCTCGATTTTCCACCCCTACTCATAGAGCTTTAAGTGGATTAGTGAAAGATGGAACAAGTCCTTCAAGCAAACGTTATATCATGCCATCAAAACTGACCGTTCGAACTGGGATAAGCACATCTCGTATTTACTCTTTACTTACTGGAAAGGTTTGAACTGCACAACCGGAATCTCAAAATTTCAGCTGATGTAGGTGACATAACCAAGATCTCCATTAGCAGTAGTGGAGTCTTTATGGCCTGGAGCGAAGCAATCTAATCTAAGCCTCATCTAAGCGAACCTACATAGGCCTACTTTCAGCATTTAAAGATAAGATTGAAGCAAGCAGCCGAAGAAGACACATTATTTGTAAGTGAGAAACAACAAAGACGTGCTTAATATTTTGATCGAAGATCGGTACCAAAAAATTTCAGAATCTGAGAACAAGTCTATTTGCTCTTCCCAGATTCAAATAACAAATTCTGCACACGTTATACTGGATCAAAATAAACTGTAAATCATGTACATCTCATGCTTATAAAGTAAAACTACCCAGCGCAAAGTTCAAGCATGTGCATTCAAATAAAGTTCGATAATTTCAAGCTGGCATCAACGAAACTGAAGTAACATTTGAAAATGCAGAAAAATTCTGAGAAATTATAACTTTGCTCAGAACAGATATTTCAACCATCTGGAAGCTTTAAAAATAGCTGTGAATCCGAATTTGGAAAATTTAAACCCTCCGCAAAGAAGAAAATTAATGACTCACATCAAACAACTCCAAACATTATTCACTACAAAGCTGAAAACAGCCAAACTGGAAGCTACAAAATTAGATTAATGCCAAGCATGAAAAGAAAAAACTTTACATCTAGAGGATTCCTAAAGCGCTGAAAAAAGATTGACGAAAAGGTAGAACGTTGGATCAGGACTAATTAGTTACTGAAATCAGGATTAACAGAAGGAAGTAATGTAGAAAAAGACTACCCCTTTATTTATATAAGCAAGACAGACTGTGCGTCGACTTTAGATCATTGAATTCAATGACGAAATCAGATGATTTTCCTTGGAAAATACCACCAATTTAAAATGCAATATAGGAAGCGCAAATGTCATAACAACACTGGATTTACTAAAAGATTACGCCTCTATGCTAATGGAAGAACGAAGTAAGCAATACAAATCCTTCAAAACTCATCTAGTTCAACATCACTTTAAAGTGCTAACAAATATAGCAGCAACATTTCAGAGAACAATGAATAATGCGTGGAAAGAATTTCAACAATCTTCAAGAGACTATATTGACTACATAGCTATATGTTTCACCGATTTCGACATTTATCCCTAAGATCTCGGTAAAGGTTTCACCAAAGTAGAATCGCTTAGATTTGCTTATAAACTCGAAAGAATGTCTCTTTTTTAAAACCACAAATTAAATATTTAGGACACTTTATCGGATCAGTGAAACATCAACTAGACCCCGAGAATATAGGGGTAATCAGAAAACTGGAAACACCGAAAATGAAGACCCATTTCAAAAGCCTTTTAGTGTTGTGAATTTCATATCGGGATTACATACCAGATATGCAAAGATCGTCTACGAAAAGAAGCAACCGAAAATACTCGAATGGAGTGAAATTCACAAGTTTCAACAACTGAAGGAGAGATTAGCGAAATTGATGGAAATGATGATCCCAGTACAGCATGATCCATTGTCAATCGTCCGAATGCCCTGCAAGTCGAAGTAGGTAGTTGTTTATCACAGCAAAGGGAGAGAAGTAATTTCCCGCAATAAAAACTGAATTATGGAAGGCATACTAACACGTACTTGTAGCTGGACTACAGATAGTTAGACAACAAGGAATAAAAGGCAACATAATCAGGGACCTGGGGCTAAAAAAAGATATTGCTGTAACAGTAGATAAAATTAAAAGAAAGGCCCACCAAGTTCGCGACACACCTGAGCAAATTATCAAAGAGGAAAGCAGTGTTGTTCTGATGTAAACTCATCCTGCAATGCCTAATAGTCATGCTTTACATGTTGTTGTTGTTGATTCAAATTCCCTTCGGACAGGAAAGACTACAGCAACTCCAAGAGACCTTGCCGCACAAGCCATGGACTAGCCGATGCTTTACATAAAGTTATAAAAAGAGATCGAAAGGATGTTTTGCCTTCTTAGGCTACTACTTTGGAAAATATTGATATAAGTCCTTTACTGGAACTGTTCCAAGATTTTTCTTTCAAATGTATATCATCCACAAATTGGTGAAATGCAAAAGTGCTTCCACTTGTTTACGTTTTAATGACCAGCAAATCAGAAGAGTGTTATGCTTATTTATTTATTGTTATTTTTGTTATTGTCGTTGTTATTTACTTCACTTGTCTGACATTAACATCGGAACAAGCCCATGAAATTCATTTTGGCAAAGAGAACTGTCGTTGGGAAGAGACTTGAGTACCATACAAGTGACAATACGACTTCACCCAGTTTCGAGGAGAGCATCCCGGGGAGCGCGGGTCTGAAGGTCTGCCAACTCTCTTCTCCTACCACTAACCTCTGGAGAGGATTTCGGCTCGCCACATATCTTGAGTGCTCCTACTCCGCACAGACACTATTCATTTACAAATATCCATGCCTTTTCTGGGGTTCGAACCCGCCCATTTGGTATCGCAACCACTGTACCGTCTGTGCGGCATACTCATTTATTTAAATGTTTGAATGACTTTCTGCAACTACTGAACACGGCCACAAATAAATATCTCATTTTATTTTCAATGATTTTAGAAAAGTAGCAATTAATTCCTCTAGTCACGAATTCATTTAGATAAAATTGTATAACGCTATATTCTGGGGTCGAGGTTTGCTAAAAGGTATGACGAAGATGAAAGTTTTAGTTTGAAATTTTCTTCTGATCCGTATTTGATCGAGTAAGTCTTGGTATTTCTAGAACACAAAATCGAGTCGAAGCTCAGATCTTTCGAAACATTTGTTTCAAAATCTCATGTTTCTGTACACACAATAATTGAAAGCTGCAAGTGAAATGAAGGATTGAGGATATCTTTTCAGGAGCAACTCTTTCACAACTTTCACTTTGAGTGAAAAAAAAAGCATCACCACTCTCTATATCGATCAAACAAGCAAATCGATTGTGGATTACTTGCATGGTATTAAATAAAATATTGCATTATGAACCATTAAAATATATCTGACACACACAGCCTACTACCCAGAATGAATTAAAATTCTAGAAGGTCTAAGTCGTTAAAAAAAGCAGAGAAGTTCACTACTCAGTGTTACATACCTGTCAAACTATCGAGTTGACGGGAAAATGTACCAATCGGGCAGATGAGTATTGGGGAAATGTACCAGTCCCGATAGAAGAGCTTTAACACTACATGCAATAAATGTGAGAAAGGGAATGTACGTGTACAAAAAGGCTAAGAAAATCTCTCTCTATATAATATAAGCGAAATACCGCTGACTGATCACGAGATCTCCGAAACTATACACCCGATTGACTTGAAATTTTGAATGGTTACTCATTCCATGATGTAGACGAGCGCTAAGAATGGATTTTCTGTAAACCCTTTCACGTAATTTTACGTATTTTACGTAATTACGTAATTTACGTTATAAGGTATTTCTCCTGCGTTCTTCGCACGCCTTCGTGGTGTAGTGCTCAGCATGCTGGTCGCGTATTCCAGAGGTCCGTGGTTCGAGTACCGGAGAGAGCATTGCTCATTTTTCATCTATCCTGCTTCCAAATAAAATCAAATATATCTGCACTGGCGCCTGAAGTAAAAGGTGGTGGATAATGATTCTCCACCAGCGGGATTTGGGGATTGGGTCCCCTAATCTTCAGTCGCCTTTTAAAAGGGGGAGTATATAAGATATCTCCCGCCTTCTTCGCATACCTTCGTAATGTATTGTCAGCACGCTGGGCGCGTATTTCAGAGATGCGTGGTTCGAGTACCACGCTGGGCGCGCATTTCAGAGATCCGTGGTTCGAGTACCGGCGAAGGCGTTGCTCATTTTTCAACTCTCCTGCTTTTAAATAATCTAATTAATGTCTTTACAATGTGATTTTACGTTAGATCTTTAAGCATTTGCAGTTTCCGGTTAGAGTTTGCTTTGCGATGACTGTCAATAAAGCACAAGGGCAGAGTTAAAACTAGCTGTCGTAGATTTTCAAAGTGACTGTTTTTTCTTGATTCATTTTATGTCCCGTGTTCAAGAGTAAGTTCACCTGAGGATCTCATCGTCCTTAAAAAGAAAAACGTACGAAGAATGTTCTCTACCGAGAAGTTTTATAAATTAAGTATATTACTTTACAGTTTTATGTATATTTGACTGTTATCATAATGTTGCGTTTATACGGGTTCGTGGATTTGAGAGTATCCAATGAAAACACGATGCAGAACAATAAAAAGCACAATTTATTTACAAGAATCACTATTTACAGCACAGTTCCAAAATTACCTTTAAAAGCGTCGAAAGTCTACAATAAATACGCTGAAACAATCAGCAACGCAGCTTCAGGCTGTAACTGTAAAGGTAGCTTCACGGCAACACTAAACTTATAATAAACACCGTGGAACAATCACCAATACACTGTCAAGCTATACTGTAAAGGTAGCTTCCCGGCAAAGCACTATCTCGATCGCTTTCCGTTCACCAAAACTCTCGCATAGCTTAGCACTGACAGTAAACAGCTATTCTCACAACTCTCACGATTATTCACACACTCGCAATCTGCTCGCAACTAATCACTCTTTCACAATCTTCACAATCTACCGGCTCTCAGAAACGCAAGGGTTTATATAGCGTTTCATTAGGTTCCACAGGTTTCGAGAAATATCTCGACAGGAAATTATTCTAGAAGCTTCCCGATTGGACCATGGGATATCGTCAATTTGGTCGCCAAATGGGCGATAAAGTCGCCAATCTGGCAACCCTACCTTACACTATTTTATGGCAACCCTAGTGCTATGCCGGAAAGCTTACATACAGGCGCAACCGCCGAATTTTTCGCAGCAATATGTAAGTGCATGTGTATATATATGTATATATATATGTGTGTGTATGTGTATATAGGTATTTTCTTTGCGTTTTCTTTAGTGTTTGCGACGATACGATGAGCATTTAATATTTTTACGTTACTTGATGTTATGGTGCTTATATTATAGGTAATGTTATAAAATGCTGCGTATCTAATCTTTAATGTAATGGAATCGTTGACTAGAAACTTCAAACTTATTGATTCATTTTTGTGCTTATTTTCGCTAATTTTACTTTGGTATGCATTAGTGCTTAATCATTAATATTATTATTTTCGCCATTTCATTTCCAAATGCTCGATATATTTTATAGAAATTAATTTCGAAATCTTTTATTCATATACATAAGGTATCAGATCTTATCTTCCTTACTTAAATCAGATCTTACTTCAATGTAACAGCTTTATTTTTTAATTCATAAAACAACTCGTGTCTGATTGAGAAATCAGTATGAGTGTTTATGTCTTCTCCTTTCGCTTGCCTTTATGGTGCAAATAGTAATATGTTCACGTACTATCGGAAGATCTGGATTTCTTATCCTGCAGAAGGCAAAAATTCATTTCTCATGTTTTTTGCTTCAAAAAATAATTTAAATGCCTCTACAAGAGGTGAATATGGGGTACGATAATTTTTCTCCATCTAGATTTAGCAACTGGGCTCCTCCTTCCCCAGTCGCCCTTTAAGTAGGAAGGAATATAAGGAATTTTTATTTCATCTTCTGTTCTGTCCTTCTGAACCACTATTCTTCACTCATTTTACTTGAAGCGCCCTTCTTATGGCACACGACGTTCTGACAGCCGGAACATAGCACGAATTATTCTTGCTAATCATGCCATACGGAGGAAGTTGGAGGAATTTTCATGCACTCTACTGCGTGCCTTCATAGTCCAAGTGTTCGGCTAACGTTGAAGACTCGGAGTTCGAATTCCATCCAGCGCTTCTCTGATTTTTTATGTTTTCCGTTTCGAACAGTCTAATATGGACTCTGCAGTCTTAATGGAGAAGGACACATTTTTATGTGTTTGTGTAAACATTCTATTAAATCCTTTACGTAAGATGACATGCAACAGATACTTCAGATATCTTATAAGGTATTTCTCCCGCCTTCTATTGTATCGCTGCAGTCTTCCGCGACAGCGTTCCTTCGGTCCTTTCTTGGCTGCGCAGGCATCGCAAGACCGGCACCATTTCTCAACGTCGTTTCTTGCGGAACTCCAAAAGAAGCGCTCTCGAACTTTGTTTAATGTCTTCATATAGCCGAAATGCCCTCCTGTTGGGCTGCTGTGTATTTCTTTCAGGACATCAGGTATTCGGTTTTGAGGAAGCAGCAGCTGCCATCTTTTATTAGTTCCATCGTCGCTTTCCCACAGTCGATATAAGACTCTATTTCGAAGGTGAAGTGAGTCCCAGAGAGCCCAGTACCTTTTAGTCATCGGACTGAAGATGGAAACGTCCTGCCACTTGGGTTTCGTAGCCGATGATTCCTTCAGCTCTATTATTGGCTTAATGTTAGATGTTAGGATCCGGCAAACCGTACCTAGCTTTTGCTCTTGAACAATACCCGGGTCAAATACTTTTCCACTTCAGTTCTCAGGTGTATTTCTGTTTTTCATATCACAGTCTGAAGATTCAGTCCTTTCAGACTTTTCGTGCACAGGAAGATCTGAAACAGTTCGTTCACCACTCTGTCGTTTATTCGCATCGTGTGTGCAGTTCACCTTGGTAATTTTAGTAGTTGCTACATGCTTATTTTCCTCCGTTTCCTGGGAAGCAATTCCGAAGTTTGCACCAGGGTCATGAATACAATCCGATGCTTTACAAACAGAAGTATCCTGGTTTAGAAACGAGTCCATGTCTACACAATCTTCATTATAAGACACACATACAGTTTGCGAAGTGGGTAAATTTTCTTGCAATACTGGATCACTCTGCGTAGGCTGTACATCAGCTTCTTCCATCTCAGAGTCACATGAGTTTTCAGATGGTTCAATACTTGCTAACTGCGACTTCGTAACTTCATTATCAGTTTCTATGATCTTGACAGTCGCATTTTCATTTTCTTCTGTCTCTACTTCAGGCAC
>KK119152.1:442422-467580 GCA_000611955.2 Stegodyphus mimosarum
ATCTTTCTCAACTCTACTAGCTACTTCCTCCGTTTCTTCATCCTCTGACTCTTCAGATGCCACTTTGATTTCCGCATCTTCTTTTATGGCTCCAGTTTCTTCTGCAAGCTCCTCTTTCATCTGTTGGAGTTGCTCTCGTACCTTTTCTCGGCCGACTTTCCTCTTTTCGCTCTCGGCCTTCATCTCGGCCTTCATCTCTTCATAGCCAGTTTTTATCTCATCATATCCGGCTATTATCTCGTCTTGTCCGGCTTTCAGAGCTTGTTTCATCTCTACTTGTCCAGCTTTCAGAGCTGCTAACATGTCCATCAAAGCTTTCATTTCCTCCGCCTTCATTTTCAGACAGTAAACAGCTATTCTCACAATTCTCGCAACATAATCACACACTTAATCACACTCTCTTCACAATGCCGGCTCTCAGAAACGAAGGGGTTTATATAGCTTTTCTTTAGGTTCCACAGGTTTCGAGAAATATCTCGACAGGAAGTTATTCTAGAAGCTTCTCGATTGGACCATGGGATATCGCCAATTTGGTCACCAAATGGGCGATAAAGTCGCCAATCTGGCAACCCTACCATACACTATTTTATGGCAACCCTAGTGCTATGCCGGAAAGCTTACATACAGGCGCAACCGCCGAATTTTTCGCAACAATAAGTTTCATGAAAATAAATGTTATTATTAAGAGAAATAAATTAATGTGATGAAAAATAAAAATGTTGTTAAAAATTGCCATACATGAAAAATCAAAGACAAATAATTATAATCGATTAAAAAATTGATTTAATAATTTAAAAAATGAACAGATAATTAAAAAATTCTCAAAATTTGTACTTAGTTTTATGTTGGCGATTTTTCGTGGTGTAGGCCTACTGGGGATTCCGCCACGTTAAATAATGGGGACGCATCCCTGTACACAGTACCTCATGGGTGATGCTGAAATCTGTATATGACAGATTCACCGACTAGCACTATATTTCCTAACTTTAAATTAAAAAAATTTACATTAATTATCAATTCGGAATTCGTCTATATAAGAAGTCTAGGTTCACATTCAATAGACATTTCGTCCATATAAAAAGTCTAGGTTTACATTCAAATGGATAGTGTGCCTAGCGAAGCGACCGGGGATCAGCTAGTTGATTTATAACTTCACGCAGAAAAACTTCATTAAGTAAAATTATATATTTACCTTCAGCAAGTTTATATGACCACCTTTGCAGTGCAGTTTTTGAGAGAAAATGAAACTGAATACGCATTTTTCTTGATTTATGGGGTGATGGAAGTAGGAATAGATGCATGTTCTAGAATAATTTGTAGAACTTTTGTGGTTTCGGTACTGAAGCCTTCGTGAATATGGATTAATGAAAAATATGGGATATTACTGAGAGTAGCTTGTGATTCTTTGTACTTGTTCTGTATATGTTCAGAATGTTGCATATACAGTTGAGTAAACTGGATGTACTGCGTGAAACTGGAGAACAGTGTGGTAGATAGGGCCTGAGTCGTTGATGCAGTTGGAAATTATGTACTCTTTACTATATACTGTTAGCATTATATTTACCCTATAATTTTTTCTGATGCCAGGTTGCTTTCTATATCGAACTGTTGCGTTATAGTTGGAACTTCATAAACTGCACAACTTGAAAGACGTGTTGCTTCAGATGTTTTTTGTGTTTGTGCACTATTTCTAATGCTGCTTCTGAATTTAAATTTTGATTGACTATTTCTAGAAGCTGATTTCGGTTACCTCTATTGATAAGTCTTCTTTGTGTATATGTCTCATCGTGTGTAGGTTTGTTCCTATATTATTTAATGGTGCTGTCTTTGATAGGTTTTTAACTAGTGTTTTACTTGGTAACTGTTATCCTATTACTAAAATTGATGTTCTAATAAATCTCGCCTTAGCAAAAGTAGATGGAATTACAATATACAGCTTTTGCTCATGCATACATTGCTATTAATGTCTATAGCAGCCAAACAGTTCTTTTACAAAATGAAATATCTTTGAGGGCAGAATAATTAAAGGAATTTAAGAGCAGAACAGCCTCCAATTCGTTACATCAATGACGGAAAGAAGTGCTTTATCATAGACATATAATCCTCTTTATTAAATCCCCCAAAATGAATAAAGAAAGGAAGAAAAAGAAAAATGAAATAACAAAAAACAAGATAAGCTCATTTTCTTTACTATAAATGCATTTTATGATGTGCAACAACAATCACAATTTCGATTACTTTGTGTGCTTTTTTTTAACTTTGTCTTTTCGTACCATCGAAAGAATGCAATAAGAGAAAACTACACGCAAGGAGCAAACGATTCAAAAGACCCGATTCTTTTTAAAGCCAACAACTTCTACTTCTGCTGCAAAATTCCACTCGCTGCAAGAATGTCGTCTGTCACATAAAAAGCGGAAGTTGTACGGACAAAGGAAAGAAAATAGATGAAACAAAAACAACTTACTGCATTTTATCAGAAAAACTAAAATAAGGAGAATGAGATAGAAGTATAGAGAAATACGAAGAAGCGAGAAGATTTATTTCAGAGTGGTTTCAATGGGAATATATTACGTTTCCCTAAGGCGCTGAGCTTCAAAATGTGTGTTTGTTGGATATTTCAGACGATATGGCTGCTCAATTGAGCGTAGAATGTATAACCAACAAATTTTTATCTTTATTTTTAGCGGCAGGGAAAAAATGGCGTAGATCTTCTATTTTCTATTTTAACGCCATGTAAACCATCTTCGTTTCAATTTAAATGTCAACACCTAAGCAATAAGGAGTTAGTTCTTTTATTGCAGCGAAGTATTTGCGAAAAGCTATTTTGTCTACTTTTATATAAATATGCTACTTAATGAAAATACGTACGGATTTCCAAGATATATAAATTCCTTGTTTATTATCGCGGCTTATGCCAAAATGTCGTTTTCTGCAGAATATCTTATCCGTTCATGAACTAAATAGCCTGTTAAAAAGAAGAAAACATATTTTTTTCTTATATGGGATTAGAAAAGTATTTGTTTCGTATATGTAAAAATATTTTTTATAGCGTCTGTATGAGATTATGTTCTTTTCTGCTCTTTTTCATTTTCATGTGCTTTTCTCCGTCCTCTGCCATGAATAAATTTCATCGAAAATATTGCAACAAAATGCATAAAATATGAGACGGCAGGAAAGTAAAAGGATTCAAGTGAATTATAAAATGTGATTTGCTAAGTAAGTTTCATTGATTTCGTAATCTTTTTAATTTTAAGAAATGTATTATAAGCTAGAAATTATTTACCATTTAAAGCTGTGCGAATCATATAAATGACAGGTTTAATTCTTTTATCCGAAGAGTCACTTGCTTTTGCTTTCTGTTCCTCAAATATTTAATACTTTTTGCAATTTAGTATTCAATTTTCATCTATCAATTATTAAAAAAACATTCGTTTTATCATGCTAATTAATTAAGACGGAACGAAAAAAGCTTGAATTTGATACTAGCTTCAATTTTGTTTCATTTCTGTTGTTAAAATTGCTATAAAAAAGCAGAACATTATTTCGAAGAAACGTGTTGCAAGAAATAGTCAGATATTTGTTTGCCTTTTTTTTACTTAGGACAACTTACAGAGATCAATGAGACTTAAGGTATATCTGCAACTACAATTCAGCTGTTTCGAGCTCTTTAAAATGTAAAATTTCCTAAGAAAATTATGAAGTTTTACGAAAATCTTGTTCAAGCTATCGTAATTAAAATTTACCACTAGAGGGCGTGTTGCTGTTTTATTCAATGTTTTGTACGAATTCATTTATGGTATTAATTTGCATAATTTGGAGAAAGCATGTTCAATACAATCACTATGGTCAGCTTTCCTTTGAAAATTGTAAAATATCGTGTCAAGCGAAGTGTATGTCTTGAATAAATATTTGCTTTCTTTTAGAAATGCAAAGTTGTTACATTATCCCGGTAAAAATGGATATTGAGCAGCTCTTAAATTCAGCTAGTTATATGTGGATGATAACTTTTCTGCATGAAGACTTTTGTTTAAGATGATGACGTGGCTGTCCAATTAAAATGATGGAATTTTGCAACAAAGATATTAACGGCTATCCGGCGACGGAGCATGTCATGAAACCTTTGAAGGTGAGGGTTTCAAAGAGGAAGCATGCAATAATAAACCATGCACCATATTGTTACTTTAACTGAGTGTAACGAAACCTTAAGGAAAAAATTAAGTGTTTTTCCGGCACAGATTTCACAGTTCACAGTAATTTTTCCATTCCAAACAATAGTAATTGTTCACATTTCACAGTAATTGTTCTATTCCAAAGAACACATACCTGTTCGCTCCACAGAATGTACTAACACCATTCATATTGACTTCACAGTGAGGATAGAGCTGCAGCAAGAGGACTCTGATTGGCTTATTTGATTAACGCAAAGCACTCGAGGGCTATCTGCCTAAGGAAAGGGATACTTTCGAAGAGGACTCTTTAAGGGAAACTGGTTCGCATACACATTATACATGGGATAAACCACGAAAACGCCCACAAGAAAACTTTGAAGTGCAGCAAAATGATAGGCTGGATCTATTTAAACAAGTGTTTGTAGAGATAACAACATAGGATATTTCGGAAAGTGTTTCGAATCTGTCTGGTCTAACTTTCATGCGATTCGTTAGACATGAGTACTAGTCATGGAATATGATACCCTTTTTTTCAATGTTTGTCATTCTGTGCTTTAGTGTTCAAGTACTATCATTAAGAGAATACTCTTAATAGTGAACAAAACAATTACAACTTAAGATATTTTAAGTTACTAAACTACAGAACTTCAATTTAAACTCTTGTGCTTTTCATCTCTAACTTTGTGCTTTATTTCTTTAACTCTGTGTTTCATATCTCTGTGCTTCAAGAATGTGTATACTGTGCTCAAGAACTATGTTAAGTGAACTGAACTTTCTCTTAATAAGTGCTTTTACTATTTAATCTTTAAATTTTAACTGTTCAAATACTTGGAAAAGACTTCTTTAACAATTTCTACTTAAGCAGCAGTCTGCATGGACAGTATCTCTGTGGTGACCATGTCACATGACTTACGAGCCAATCATTTTCTTCAAACTCACAAGTTTCGAATATATCTTTAAACGAGCCATTCCAATTAAATTTCAACTCATTTTTGATACTAAATTATGAAAACTGCTTTCTAATTTCAGCAAAAGATTCCTTCCTGCAAGATTATGCCATATTTCTACCTATTTCGATTATGCCAAACGACGCTTATCACAACAGTTTCTACTGAGATTACTCTCCACCAATCACAGCTCGAACAGCTTTCCTATGCCCCTCCTACCATCCTCACATATTGCATTAGCTTCGCCGTGGATGGCGTGGCGGTATCGCCTTTATTTTTTATATTTCCAACGCCTAAGGGCAAACATTTACCAAAAGTAGCGGTTAAAGTAGTATTTCTACTATATGCCGTTGAACCAGCAAACGATTTCATTTGATTTGAACGTTTGTCATTGCATCCTTCCTTACCAACGCGTCAACACGATTTAGCCTTTTTGAATTGGTAATAATCTTGTTTTCTCTAAATTCGTGAGAATTTCTGATATTCTATTAGCAATGATTGCACTTTTCCAAAGACCCTTGAAAAACAGCAATATTGGCAAAGCTTCTGGTGTGAAGTTAGCTTTATGATAAAAACATTTTTTCCACAAATAAAGCTATTACGAACTTAATGTCATGGCGAAGAACTAACAATGGAAACGCTTACCTTTAAGAAGCTTAAAGTAAATACCCATATGTTTAGTCTCGTGCGGAAGAGATCGCTTGATTTCAAAAAGTAACCTAAGCTCTAAGATAGCGTCGTTTAATAGTGAAATTTAGACCTAACTACTTATTAATTTTTTTATCCCATAACTTTTTAACATGCATCTAAAATTTCGTAACTTTTTTATTAAGACTTTAGACAGCTCGAAACAAGTGAATTTTAAATATAAACTCACTGTATGTATTCCTAAATCATTCTTCGACTTGGAAACTCTTATCTCCTTTTTACACATACTTTCAAACTTGTATTGCCGCATTAAATTCGGTATTTTTATCTTCTTTTTTTTTTTTGGAAAATTTAAAAACATTTTCTGCATTTCAGTAGAATATCGACTATCCGATTTAAACATGAAAATGTAATTGACTGTTTTTCTTCTGAAAATTGAGCATATTGCCTTGAATAACGTGCTTGTATACATAGAAAACCCGCATCAAAATTTCAATATTTCAATAGCTAAAAGCCATTGAACAGCATTTTTACAACAGTACGGCATTATATTCCCCGGTATTTCTGCTGAATACAAGGAGAAGAGAAGAATAATTTTTTTATAATAGTAGGAAATGTTTGCAAAGAGAATTTTTAAGAAAATTCTAAACGCTGAAATACTGTACAAAATCTCTTTCTTTGCATAATTTTACTTAGAACTTAAATGTACGACGCAGCCTTTGCAGTAGGATGTCATGCAACAGTACACGCTTTTATTCCTAAAACATTTATTGGTGAAATAAAAGCATAGCCAATAATGTTATTGCAAAAAACAGTATAAATAATCATTTTCTTTATCTTCTACATACTTTTATATTTATTGGAGTATGAACCAATCACAGTTATTCGTATAAAAAGTATGCGAGTTTCCTCAATTAACATCGCGACGTATAAGTTTTCAGGCTACTTCCTAATTTTCTTGGATTAACGATTTCATCATTTAAATCAATAACGTATATTTAGATTATTTTTTTAATATACTATTCATTTTATTTGCCTAAATTGGATACGTTTTATAACTTAAATAGTTGCGTAGCCCCAGAACGTTGAAATTTTGTATATAGGGCTGATATAACATGTAGCTACTGTAACATGCATCTCCTATTTTGGTTGCAATCGGCCGCACCAAACGTATACAAATATATATATATATATATGTATCCACTCTGTTACTCGGCTGCGTGAGCTCAGTTTTTTACTCTTATATGTTGGTAAATTGTGTATTTTTTGCTCTAAAAAGGATTGAATTATGCTGTTCTTATCTTGCGGTTAATTGTTTTATGCCTTTAGTAAATCTGCATGCAAGATTTGTAGAATTATTGACAATTTAAAAGTTGTTTAAGTGCGGCTAAGCCTAATCATTTTTCCCATGGCAACCATATTTGTTTACATTTGAAACTTAGGAGAATAGTGGATTTGCCAATTTAGAGAAACTGAGCTTCGCAACAACAAAGATAACTCCGTCTTTTATTATTGGAAATTAAATCACGTTTAATCCATTTCGGAATTTATTCGAGGAAATAAGTGTTTAAGATTTACTTCATAATTTTTAGTACAGATAGTTTGAATTTTTATGCATTTTTGCGTTGTCGCGAAGGGAGAACTAAATTATACGAATGACAAATACTGAATCGTCTGTGAAAAACTGTTTCTTTTTTTGTTTGTTTAATTTCTTTTATACATTGTTTTATATTTATTATAATATTTGAATAGAACGTGTGCCAACGATTAGATAATTCTTCAGATTATATAATTTTTTGTGCATTCTGAGTTATAAAATGAAAGAGATGTAAAGCTGTTAAGTGAACCTAGCGAGAAAGTATCAAGACAAAATGCGTGTAATTTAATATTCCGTGCAAGGAATTCATGTGGTGTACACATCAGAATTTTTATTTCGAGTAGTGTGCAACTTTCTGCACTTGTGATCGAAACGTTTTTTGACATAAGGCTTTGAAGACTAAAAATAAACTTTTCCGGTTTGTTATCATTTTTCAATGCACTGAAGAGAAAAATGAAACTGAAAAGAAATTTTCACGATGCAGACGAAAACTTTTGACTTGAGCTGGACAGCCTGAGGCAGTGGATTCACTAGTTGTATTTTTGGACGTAGTTTGATAAAGAGCTTTCCAAATATTTAGAAGCTTGGAAGAATAGATGCATTTCTTACGTCCCTACAAAAGCAATGCAGGAGAAATCAATATTAAAGACCATTTCAACATATAGTTCAAGGAAAGGAATATTCTCAATTTATTTCGAACCACAATACTTTTATACAGTGTGTTTATTTTATCAGTCATTTTGATTCTTTAGCTTCTATCAAAAGTATTCTTGAACCATGAAAGAGTACTCTTCTCTTATGTTTTGCTTAAATTCACAGTTTAACTTAAAATAAAAAAATTCTAACTAGGACCTTTTAACTTGTAACGTGTTTCAAAAACGTTTAAAAACCACAAATTTAAATTGCATGACATAAAATCGGTAAAACAATACAGTCGCAGTTACTTAAGGTAATGTGGATATTAACGTGAAATCGGAGGTCTGAATCATTTCGGATAAAAAACTATGAATATATAATTTTCTTAAATTTAAATTGCATAGGATAACATTTATGGCTCCCCTAAAACCCCTTAAATTTATGGCTCCCCTTAAAGATTGCATAAAAAAAAAGCAAATATACTTGTGTGAGCTTCCTTTTGTATTTAAATTAATCGATCATACGACGTGTTTTTAAAGACAAACAAACATTTATTAATATATAAATTACACTCGTAACATAAATTTTCTACACCTAACTTTTTCTTAAGAGTATATATCATAACAGATGTTCTTACTGCATCGTACAAATCTATTTCGATTGTCTGGGAATGTAAATAGATCGACATCCAGAAATTATCTGTTGCCATTTCTCAGTAGATATTCTAATAACAATAAATAATTTACAATCGTGCTGACATTCGACTATACTTTTCAATTGTCTTCAAATGAACGAAATCTTAACATACGTTAGAACAACAAATAAACAACAACAAAATATAATAATAATGTATAGCAAAAAATAAAATTAATTACAATTTTTTAAAAAATTCTGTAGGACTACATGAAGTCTCATGATGCCCTCTGAAATCTGGTACTAGAACGGTAATAACCTGGGCAGGGCCTTGGACGATCCATTTTCTTCGCCCGTAAAGTGAACAAGATCTAGAGCTTTGACGACGTGGCTGCCGTTCTTTGTCATCTGCTTCAATATCCTTGGTAACTGTTTCTCCATCCACTTTACTTTGGCTGCATTCAGTGCCATTCCTAAGATAGCGGGTTTCACTCTTGAAGTACATTTGATAAAACCGTCTCTGAGACTAATGATTGCTTCTTCCACCTCCTGGAACTCTTAGTTTTTTTCTTTCTGTTTATTCATTTTCGCTTGCATCACGTCTGACGTTTCGTGGAAATCCTATGGCAGTACCTGTGGCTTCACTGTCATTTCTTCAGGCAATACTGTAGATATTGCCTGAAGAAATGACGGTGGAACTTCCTACCTACGGGCCATTGAGGCTGTGGTTGCTGCTCATCATCCGCATTCTCTTGGCTCTGACTATCATCACCTTCGTCATTCTGTCTATGCCTTAACATGAAATGGTGTTTTAGACAATCGTTTGTACAGCATCGATTTCTATGTCTAGCATAAAGACTCTCTTTCACTGAAGTGCCATTCAGTCTAATCAAACTTGTAGCTTCATTCCCCTGCTCTCGAATAACATCAAATGCACCAAATTCACCATCTCCTAGACCTCGAGCAACATTTTTTGGATTGTTTTCCTTTATTGCAGTTCGATGACGAATATATCTTCTTAAGTGTTCGTTTTTGTTAATCTGGTGTATTCTAATTAAAAAATATTCAATGCGAAGGAATCTTCGAATTTATTCAACAGTTGAATAAATTCTTGTTTCCCTCAGTTTTCAATATTGGGATCAATCTTAATTTCTCAGGGTTATTAGAACTTTGTGCTTAAAACTACCAAATATGCAAGGAGGATTTGGGATATTTCCCTTAATTTACACATTTAAACATAGCTTAATGACTTCAGCTGTGCTAACAAATTGATCGGTTGAGAACTAGATGCTTTTGTCTTCAATATCGGCCAACAAGAACGCCCGTTTTTCCGTTTCTAACTTCAAAAAAGGAGACATTATCTTTGGAAGGATCTTCGATCATAATTAATCCATTGTTGATAAACAATGCTGAAGAACTGATAAGACGGACCGTATGTTTCTCGAATTCAGTTGCTTCAAAATCTGTAAGACAGACGCGATTTATTTTTTTCATCAATTAGTAGGTTACTAAATAGTTCATCTTCTCTATATCCGAAGTGAAATCTTTTTCCTATTCTGACATAGCTGATATGAGGTAGATCAAGCCATGTCAGTCTGATGATTAAATCAACTGATTGTGCATTATTAGGAACTAGGCATATACTTGTGCCTTGGCCTTTTACATTATCAGCTTCAATACCGGCTTTAATCATTCCTATAGAGGTCATTGAGGCACCCTTTGATTTCCAAAACCATTTAACTAGTTCACAGCAGGTTCAGGTTTCGCTTTAAGTTTCTGAGCAACTGAAGAGACAACAGTCTTAAGAGACAACAGGAACTCCCGGTATCAATTAAAGCGTTACTTAATCAGAAATATTCAGTTTTACTTTCTACGAATATGAATTGCTCTCTTCTGAATTTTCGCCAACTTTTTCATCTTGTACTGTACTGTGTCAGAAGGGGGAGGTATATCCATGGCATTAGCTGAGTGAACTGGATGTAGGCATGCAGGATAGTCGGTATGGAGACGATTTTCCATCTGTGATACTTGAAATTTGTCTTCTTGAACTTCTCTAGGATGGTTTTCTTGAATTTTATCAGATGGAGGAGAAACATCCATGGCATTGGCTAACTGATTTTGATGCTGATAATCAAAGGATCCTTTATGAGAATAATCTTCAGTCTGTGTTTCTTGAACATTGCATTCAAGCAATATTTCGATAGATTTATCTTCCTTTAACATTGGTGCCTTATTTTTGCTCGGTGTAGATTTGAAAGGAGTTGCGTGTGCTGATTTATCAACTTGTGTATTATCTGATGAAAACAACGCTGCATTCTTTAAATTGTCGAAAATACTTTTGAAGATATCCTGAAGTTTCAGAGGTACAATGGTCCTTTTATATTTCTTTGTTTTTAGTAATTTAATTCTTTGATTATAATAGTTTTCTATTGCTTTAATACGATCTATCTTATTTAAGATGATGTTTTGTGAATCTTCAATAATGGAGTTTGAATCGAAATCGAAATCGTATTCAAAATTTGTATCTGAAATAGCACCTATGAAACCCATCATTTAGTATGGTAGATTATTGTTAGGCATGAAATGTAAAACAATAAATCGATAATTTATTGACAAATTTGTGCATAAAAAATAGGTTTATACTATTATTTATAATAGTTTAAGTATTGAAATTGAAATTGAATCAACTATTTACAGGTAATATTCTAATTATGAAATTTTAATAAAAAAGACTGAGTATATTTTCTTACGGTAATGGTTTTATGGTAAAAAAAGTAAATTTACAGATAATGTTTAATGGATTGCCATATAAAAAAGAGAAATTTTAAATTTAAAGAAACAACTATTTAGATAAAAATCTTATAAATCTTATTCAAAATTCAAGAGTGAAATAAATGTTTATTAATTTATTATGTATTTTAAAGTTTGTGCGGTTTAAAATAAATGCGGGTACATTGAGGTCACACTATTCTGCGAATTTTTAAATGGAAATAAATACAAGGAAAAATAAATAAAATGGAAGTAACTTTTGATATTTTGGGAATATTGACATAATATTAGTATGTATGGATAGAGAAACATTTAATATGTAATACTATTATAATTCTTTTATAATTTAAACATAAATTCTGTATGCAAAATTGCAACTTTAAAGCATTGTATACAATTACTACAGTTTGAAAGAATTACAACAATGGTAATGGTATCCTGCTATTTTTATTATAAAACTAATACAATAAAATTAATTGAAAATTGCAATTACTTGATCAACAAACTGAAAACACTTTTTGCTTAATTGATCACTAATGGTACATCGCCCATTTCAAAACTTAATATCAAATTATATCTTGTTGCAAACGCTATCCAATGATACAAAATTTGTATTGAAGAAAAACGTGTTATCCGCGCTTAAGACATCTTGAAACAGGAATTCGCAGTAATGCTTGTTGTGGCTTAAAATTACTTTATATGAAAGCTCATAGTGTTCTTTTTAACCGTGCTCTGTTGAAAGAGTGGGTATTATCACCAAGGTACCTGGGTTCTGGGACCCTACCCGTTGTGAAACATTTTTTCATTACAAATAATGGGAAAGAATGAGATATACGTATATTTAACAAGTTATTAACAATAATAATTTACGGAAAGTGATGATTAGAATTTTCTTTTTCTTTTTTTAATTTTTATGTGTATATATATATATTTACCATACTTAAAGAATAAGTAACTCAATGAATGAGTTATAATGATACTAATGTCTCAAAAAATGAAAGATAATGAGATGAAAAACACTTGGGTCAGGGGGGGTAGACCAGAAAATGTTCCGAAAAAGCCTGGGGGCTGTTCGAGCTAGTGAATAATGCTTGAAATAAATGGTTAGTGCAAACCTTTCAGTGCTTGAGAAGGTGTAAAGAAAATTGCAAATAAATGATAGAAAAAAAGGTACATTATTTACATATATTGCGAAGATACAAGTACACTGTTGACATATTCCAGATATTTATGTTATGTACCCTCCAACGCTTAAGAGCGTGTAGAGAAAATTACAAATAAATGATTAAAAAAAAGCATGGTACACTGCGAAAAAAAAAGGGACATTTCTATATCTCCCGGTCTACTGTGCCGATTGACGGATTTCAAATTCCGTGTTTCATGCCTCGAAAGCGCATCTTAGGATGTGTATTAGATTTATATATAGCGTTGTTCAAATAGAGGTATTTTGACACAAAATAGGACTTTTTCTAAAATGACATGCCAATGTTTTTTTCATATTTCGATTCTACGACTCAAATTATGTCAAACTGCCAAGTTTTGTAAGAATCGCACGAGTAGTTTTTCAAAAATAGCTATCAAAACTTTACCTCCTCAATATTAATTGAATTTGATACGTATTTATTAATATATTTTTTTTTACGAAACTTATTGGATTCTTTCTTATACAGTACAATAGTACAATACAATACTTATACAGTTCAATTTAGGTTTATTCCAAACAAAATTCGCCCATTTTTTATGATTCATTTTTAAAATTTGTATTTTTAAATAATTTTTATATATTTTTAGAAAACAATTTTGAATTATAACCTATAAAAGTTTTTCAATCATCTTAAAGTGGATGTATTTCTAAGCATACCTGAAAAAATTAGAGCTTTCTATTCAATATTTCTGAAGATATACGTGAATTTATATAGTGGCGCGTTTTGAAATTTGGCATATTTGTTGAAAGCGATATTAACGGAAATGTGGTTTTCGCACTTTGTTAAAATTATTTGAAAGCAGAATGATGTGACTTTTTTTCCTCTTATCCACAATGTAAAAAGGCAGGAACGATGTGACTTTTTTCCCTCCGCTGCACAATGAAATGTAAGAAAAACATGTTTCCGCATATTAAAAAGTTCGCCAAGTGAATTATTCTCGGCTCAAACTGAAAAAAATTCGCCAAGTTAAATTTAGGAATTTCTCCGTAAATTTAGCACCAAATTTTACAAAATTTAATATTTAGGCATAATTTGAGTCATAGATTCGAAATATGGAAAAAAAATTGCTATGTTATTTCAGAAAAAGTGTCCGATTTTGTGTCAAAGTACCTGTATTAGAATGATGCTATATATAAATCTAATATATATCCTAAGTCGCGCTTTCGAGACATGAAAAACGCAATTTGAATTTCGTCAATCGGCCCAATAGAACGGGAGATATAGAACTGTTCCTTTTTTTTCGCAGTGCACATTATTACATATATAACAAAGATACAAATACACTGTTTACATGTTCCAGATATATATGTTATGTCATATTACATATTTTAATGGCAGAGTTGTTTATGCTACGTTATCTCTCTTGGAATCCTTTTGTGAGGTTATAGTAATGTGTTCTGAGTAACAGAATGTTGAGTTCCTCGTGGGTTCTATTATTTCTAATATACCACGGGGTATTGGTTCCTTGCCTTAGAACTGCATTTTGGGCGCAGTCTTTGTTTGATTAGATTTACAGACGTAAGCCCAGACCAGGCATGCATAACAAAGCATGGGACGCGGATTGCGTTGCGCTTAAGGATGTAATGATTTAACAGAAAATGCGTTGAAAGCGCATAAAATTTCGTATGTTGCAGAAGTTGCTAGATTTTTCGATAGGGTAAAAGAGAAAAATCATTTGCACTTTGTCTGGAATTACAACCATTAATCCTCCAATATTAAATAAATGTACTAATTATTTTTTCACAAGAACACTCACGGGAAGTGCGATAATTAGTTAAAATGTGTGTAATTATATTATACAGTATTATATTATTTCAAAAAGTATATTTAAAAAAAACTGAAATAAGTGCAATTAGCAAGAAAGTTTTGTATTTATTATTAAAGCTGTAATTTGTAATATTATTTAAATAAAGTATAATTATGTCAACTGCGACATCAGTATCTGATTTAAATTGGCTCTCAAGTATGTGAAAGAAGAAACTGAAAAGTTGTAAATAATTTACAACCAGCTTAAATATTCTCTGACAGTATGCATGATTTTCCCCCGCTATTCAAATACGTGTTACAATGTTGTTCAGGAAGATAACTTTGAATAAGTATTCAATGAATGAAAGTGAAGCTTTAGAGAATATTTGGATGTATCTTTCTTAAATTCATATATTTTTTGAACACTTCGAGATATAAGGAAGATTATATTTTATTTTATAGGAATTTGAATTAAGTGATTTTCGAATATTTTTTACCTTGCACTGACATCAATCGAAACCCATTTACCTCTAGAAATTTCGTCGTTCATTTCCGAGATTATATTTCAAAAATAAATAATGAAGAAACTTTCATTAATCTTCCGCAGAAGATTCTGATGAAAAGAATCTGACGCCTACTGTGAAGAAATATGAGTTTGAAAATCTTAATTAAAAAAACTGCCAAACGTCGCAATAAGAAGTATGAGGATTAAGAACCTTAAAAAAATGCCTTGCGTCATAGAAAAGTATCTCATTAAAAAGATTGGAAAAAACGGGCATCAATTTAAAGTTAAACTTTCTGGGAAAAGATGAAATATTTTTTGCTTTACGAAGTTTGTGTTATAACTTTATATACATTAAAATAAGAAAAACTGATTTTTTAATAATGTAGAAATTGGTAATTATTAACTCAAATTTTGCAAGGTTTGAAGATGAAAAACCAAATTGCGATTATTTTTATAGATTTAGGAATCAATATTTTGGTAAGGTTTCCTGTAGAAGTTCTTGATTGAGAAATTTCTGCCCTCCTCACAAGCCTTATATGGACTCAGCTTTAAATTTGACAGTTCCTCGTAATCATATTCAATCTCAAAAGCTTTTATTCATGTTACAAAATTTATAAACAGACGTATGCAAATAAGATGCAATTATCAATAAATGCAGTTATCAAATTTATTACAACTAAAAGCAGATAAAGCATATTTGAAACTCGACTGTAATCAGCTTACTAACAAGTAGTTAACTTGTGTAAATCAAGTTTCATATTTCCTTTACTGACACACATCGACAAAGAAGACTTGGAGCAATCCGTGTTTTGCTAGGCGAGTCCAGTTTACTGGATGAAAAATAAAAATGCTTTCTTCGTTGCCAATGCATTAAATAAATAAAAATAAAATTGAAAATATGTAGAGAAGAACATCAAAATGTATAGCTGATAATGCACGTTTATATTTTTATGATGCCAGCGTCACTTTAAGTTTTAACTTTACCTTAATTTAAATATAAATTATCTTACCATAGTTTCATTCGAGGTTATTGGAAAACTCATTGGTTCCATTTTTAACTTTATTTGCAACGAGAATGTTTCAGATGAATTAAGCGTAAACAAATCAAAGCTTTAAATTCTTTATTGTAGAAGATTGCAGGTTTCGCAAGATTCAAACAAGATTTGCTTATTTAATTATATTATCAATTTATTATTTAAATTGACAAATATTTTTAAAATTTTATCTACTTTCGAGAGCATTTAGGGGTTACGCTACCTTGAGCGTAGCTTAAATCCAGCCTAAAATAAGCTGGCGAAGTTAAAAATCCTCGAATGTAACAGAATCGCGCCAAGAAGAGTGCCAACATTCTGTACCCGTTGTAATGACGAATAGACTTTAAAACAGTTAAAAATAAATACTTAAATCATTAAAATACGTTCAAGTTAAAACACGTTTTACAAAATCTGATGCTATTACACTTATAAACATGGAATTAACTATTAGAACATATAAAATCCACGCAAATAACATAGTATTTATAATAATAATGAAGAATTGCCTTAATTTACAAAAAGTAGAGCAGCAATGTTTTGTTATTAGACGGTGATATGTTCCAGCTTTATCCATCTTTAGATTGTAACCCTTTTGACTACATTATTTTTGTCCTGGTGAGTTTTGACAAATCCTGCATGATACCATTTCAAATATTCTTCATTATGAGAGCCTAACTTAACACGACACCACCTTCTTTAAATTTTGCTATTCCTCAAGACCATTTGTGTCATTAATGAAGCCTATTTAAATATTCATTTGACCATCTTTTCGAAATTAATTGAGATAATTTTTGAACCAATTGCCATCCACTAAGGCGTTTTGTGGTGAATTTCAAGGTAGTCAGAATCGGGTAAAGCAACTAAAGATGATTCTATTAAGAAATATGCAGGTGTGAGGACTGAAACCTCATTAGAATCACTAGGCAGAGGACAAAGAAAGTCTTGGATTAAAAGCTGAAATTTGGATGATTAATGTTAAAATCTCCTCATGACTGGAAATAGTACATCCTGTAACTCGATTTAAACGGTACGTCAATGATTTTATTCTTGCCTTTGCTCCTTGTGCACTAGCAACAAAAAATATTTTATGCTTGAGAAATTTTAAAAGAATAAAAAATAAGTCCCCTCGAACAACAACACTCTTTAATAAACAATTATTCAAAGAAATTGGAGAAAGGCGCTAATACATTAAAAACGATACTTAACTTTGTTGTGGTTCTATCATCGTTCGGTACTTCATAATGAGGAATTATATAGTAGTTTAACTCGGCGGAAGGCGAATCAAGAAAAGTTACTAAAGTGGGCGCATGGGGTAACACATACCCCAAAATTTAAAATACGGTAAAAACAGTTTTATTTGGTTTTAAAGCTGTTTTTATTTTATAATACGCAAATAAGACTTGGGTTACAAAAACGTAATTCCAAAAATAAGCTTATAGAGAGTTACAATTAAGATAAATGAAAATAATAACAAAATAAACATCATACTTCTAAGTTTTATAGTATCGCTAACACATAATTCAACCTATTTTATTCGTTTACACTTCGAACAAAATTTATTCACGTGTTTAGCACAGAAGGTTTTCACATTTCAAATATCACATTGGCGGTCTTCTGTTCTTGACTCGAGAGCATTCATCCCATTTTTTATACTTAGTTGCTTCGAATTTCATATATTTGTTTGAATTATTCCTGGAAATTTTATCAGGACTTCTGTAGGTTCTAGTTGATTTTGAAAACATAACTGGAGTCCTGAGTAGGAACAGGGAGCTTACTAAAAGATATGTTCGTGTGTGTGTAGAAGATACAAGGAGAATTCAAATTACCCTTTATTTGCTTATCGATTTTACAAACGTTACCGAACTTCGGGATACAAGGACCAACCACTTGTGGTCTAAACGTAAAAGAATATAAGACTACTAACTAACTAAAATTAAATAAGAGCTACTTTTAATATTTACACAGATGACTAGCACTGAAACTGGCCTTTTAAATGACTAGGTCTGTAGTACGCAAACTGCGGAAAACTACAGTACGTCTTTAACTTTCAAGAGGGTTAAAACCTCTGGCCTTAAAGGCGGACACTACTGATGACAAGCTCACATGAAGACTCGTAGCAAGAGGGCTCTCTTGGTAAAAAGCCACAACTTAAATACTACTTAAGCGTTAGCAAACACAATTTTCATAAACATATTCACGCGTTAATTCTGACCGGAAGTGGAAAATAAGAGATGATCGTAAAGTTTTAAAATAAAATAAACGTTAGTGAACTTAAAATCCTGACAACTTCTGCTCTTCTTTTGCATGCAGTATGTAAGTTTCTCGATAACGTATCAATCTCTCATTCGTTGTTCAATACATTTTTTTTATTAATTGTAATGCCTAGTCCCTCAAAAACAGATATCTGCTTCTGAATCTGGTTGGTGGATTAGCATTTGAAAGTAATATAATTCGAGCATTTATTTCAGCAACATTCAGTGCAGGAAAGAAAATTACCATTGGCCACTTCCTTATTATTCTTGCAATTGAATAACTTGCTGGCATTTCATCCACAGTATCCACTGCTCCCTTAGTCGTATTATAAAAACATATACTTTCTGGCGTTTACTTTCCTCCAGTAGTGTCATCTGTAGCATCATCGTTATGTAATGTTAAAAGCATAAGAAAAATTTTTACTTTTTTAGGAACACGAGAAATTAATGTTTTATCTTTTTCGAAACCAAAACAGTGTAGAAGATATTCCTATTTTCATCTTCAGTTTCGGAAATGCAGTCTTCATTACGTTCAAATATTTCTAATAAAGCTCACAGCCGTTACATTTCAAATTCATAGGTTATTCCTTTTGCCATAATGAGCTTAGAAATCTTTTAAAATTTAATTTTAAATACTTTAAAATCGTTTGCGAGTAGACACATTTACTGTTGCACTCTAGAAATAAATTTCTCAAATAAATATTCAGTCAGAAAAAAACTTACGTGAAAAGGCGCGTGGGGTGTGTCACACCCCAGTTGCAATATAATAAGGATAAATCTGAAATACACAGGCAACGGAAAAGTGGTTCTGAAAGTCACTCACTACTAGATACTCAGCTACTGATTGCAGTACAGAATTTCAGTTTCACAAGTTAGAAATATTCCACTTTTTTGTGTAGAGTTTGGGTATGATACACCCCATGCGCTTTCCCGCGGGTTAAATTACCTGTAAATTCAATTTCTTGCATATATCCTAAGCCTTTATACTCATTCAGGAAATCAGTGTAAAGTGTTTTAAATTCTGAATTTTTATGCCGCTATTTTCATAACTTTTCTAATCACGTTTTAGCTGATTTGATGATGAGATATAAACTTTATATCTCCTGTGATGATGAGATGTAAGACTGATAAAATCGTCTATCAGAACTATTTTATGAATTTTACATCTCATCATCAGAAGCTTTAGATTCAACGCAATTGCAAATTTTCTCTTAGTGGTAAATTTGCAGTGTATTTTCCTGTGATATTTTTCTCATTCAGTTTCCTCGTTTTGTAACTTGGCTGTATTTTCAATATTTCCTGAATTACAAAATTTGTTTATATTTGTTTCCAATTCTTCTAATTGAGAGGAGAAACCACAATGCTGTGCCTCCTGCGTACCTTTCACCGTTAAGCCAACTTTGTAGTCAAATACCGTTTCTGTCATTAACAATGAATTATTACGATGAATTGCGCTATCCCTTAAAATATCGAAAAATATTTTAGCTCTAAACAATATATCCACCCTACCGGGCTTGAAGAAACTAGTGTCTGCTAAAATAATATTTTTAGGAATGTGCAGTTAAGAAATATATATCTGAGTAGCTGGCATTAAATCAGTGGTAGATCAAAAAGTCTAGAGATGGAGAAAATGTTCTTTTCGCATTCGAAATTAATACCATTATCTCTTTCTTACACTAATACGTTTGCCAGCTAAATTCTAAATTCCTTCTTTGCGTCAAACCAAGACTGTTAACGAGATTCATGGATATCACTGATATTTGACTTTCAGAATCAATTATAGCTCCAGCCTTAATAAAGCAGCCATTTTTACATTTTAAATAATTCATAGCAATAGCCAAAATCCCATTTTCGTTTATGGTTGCAAAGCAAGATGAGATAGATTGCGAAACTGCATCCGCTCTTTCATTAACAATTTGTCTATAGTAACTATTTACTGAATTTCCAATTTGACATCGTTCGATCTGGACTTTATTAGTCTTCTAGGCATCAAAAGAGGCGCCATTCGGCTCCGAGATAGAACTTTGTGCAAAAGATAGCTGTGGGAGATTATTTTGCAGTTAATTAGTTGATGAGAATTTGACAAGCAATTAATGCAAAGTTTTTGCTTTCTTACAAAATGAAATGTTTGAATAGGGCTCATTTTCGAAAAAGAAGTTCAGAGTTATAAAACGGATGAGATGATTTTTTATACAAATTACATACTGCAGTTACTGAATTCAAGGTGAAGTTTTTAACCTGGTTTTGTAAATGTGGAGACTTTGTTCTGATATTATGACACTACTTTTTTTTTTGCAAATTTTCCAGAATTTGACACCTTTTTTAAAGAAATGAAATAAATTTTATTCCAAACTGGCAAATCTGAGAATGTAAAAGTTATTTTATCTTCCTTATGAATTACTTTATCTAATTTTTGCAAAATAACATTTATTAACAAATTTTCACTAAAATTTTTCATATCAACCTTTGAAGCTCTAACATATTTTAGAACAGAATCTAACAAGCATTCTGATACTTTGGTACTATTGCAAGCACTTAGTAGAAGTTTCCAGTCATGTGCATAACAATTCTTCAGGTTGTCATGTCGGTAACCGTAATTTTGAATAATCAACGTTTCCCTTTTCGTGTATGCAGTTTTGATTTTATTAAAAGCTTTAAAGGCGTAACTGGGATATTTTTTATCTTCAGATATCTTAAAATTTGTAACAGTCTTGTGGGATTTGCCTGAAAATGAAGCAAGGTCTATGAAATTTTTGCAGGAATGTGATATTTTACCACAAAGACGGGAATGTTGAAATTTGCACCTGATAGCATTGCATTTTGGAAAATAACCTTTTTGGAAATGTATCGTGAAAAAGTGTAACGAACAGGTCGGCATTCGAAACGGTATTTGGTTCAATAATAGTCATTTCTATTTATTACAGCAGCCAGATTTATATACTGCTGGAATAAAGAATTAACGAGTGTTAAGGTTTGCTTAGAAGAGCTATAAGTAGCCGAAAAGACTGTTGGAGATTGGAATAATTACATGCGGGAGATACTATGGGTAAGCAAACTTATAAATTCTTTTTCGAAATAAAAATCGAACTATAATTACAATATATATCTAAGGTTGAAATTTATTGTACGGTACTCCTTGGTTTCTGTTTGAAAAAATCGCCAAGTCGTATTGATTGTTCGTGAAATCTGGAAGCCCGCTGCATGAAATAGTTTTTCGGTAACCCTAAATGTTTTTCATGTTGGCGAAACTAGCCTTGGGGAAATTTTTTTTTGTTGTTATTAAAAAGGGGTTCTTTCTGCGAATATCGCCAAACGTATTGTGATAAATTTAGATTTTGGCTATTTTTTGGTAATAGTAACCCTTTCGTATGAACCCAGGTTTTCGGTTGTTAACATTTTTTTCAACTGATGTGTTTGATTGCACGATGGTTTTGTATTTTGAAATTGCTATTATTTTGCTTGCTTCTATTGTGAATTTGAAGTTTTTGTATCGATTGCATGATTTGCTGATAGATATGAATGAGCCGAAACGACCAAACATTTAACTGAGTTGCGTACGTGGAGGATGCAGGAGATGGTGGTGTGAAGCCTAAACGTATGCCCGTGAAAAAAAGGTATATTATAAAATTTACGCTTCATTTGTTTATTCATCTTGTGCTAATTTTTGTTAAAAGATTTGTTGTTTAATGTTTTTATGTTACGAAATATGTATTTTGGGTTATTTATTTCTCTCTGTTTGTGTATTTATGGTTATTTGTTCTTCTTTGTGTGTTAAGAAAGCGGCGAATTTTTTCTAGTTAACATGATATTTTTAACTTTGTTTTAACTTCCTGATTTTGTTTGGAAAAGTTAAGACCGTGCGCAATGTCTAGTTTGTGCAATTCTGTGATTTTTTAAAAATAGGTTGATGTGTACATGGACACCGAGTTTGTGTAAGTGTTTGACTTCTTGTTTTGGTTTTGTGTAGAGGGTGGAAGGATCGGCCCATCTTAAAATTAATGCCGATCCTTCGTGGCGCTGATCTTGGTGTCGGAAAAGAAATGATTCGCCAAGAAAGAATTTTAACCATATCTAATAGCATGTATGATGTGAAATAAATAACTTTCTCCGATTTGAAATTACCATTCTCTATCTTCTTCAAAAAATCGTCAAATTGCGCCATTGTGGTTGCGATAATACCAAAGTACCGCATTCTTAGTTTTTCAGCCAACTCAAATGTGGTATTATCTAAACACAGTATAGAGTTTCTATGACTACCTACAATTAACCTTTCATTTTCATATTCAATTTAAAGGCAGTAAATAAAGACTCACAAATCATGTATACTTTCAATTTGTTTAGCATTTCCAACTGAAGATGATTGCCCATAAAACAGTTTCTGACAATATTAAGGATAATTATACCGTTGAAGTGAATTTTAAATTACTCCAATTTTCGTAATTGCTATCAAATTTGGATAATTTATTTCAGGAAGCTTAAGATTTAACTCCTGAGTACCTTCAAAATGTGCAATCTTATCTTGCAAAGTTTCAGTTTGCTTAGATTCCAAAAAAATCTTACCTTTGCTTTTGTAGCTCTTCATCAATTTCGTCAAATACGTTTTTACAATTTTCAACGTCTTCGTCTCTTAATACTTTGTAATACAGGTTTCTTAACTCATCCAGATTACCTTTCAAACGATTTTGATTTTCAGTTTTATTACTTACATTTTTTTATGCAGGTTTTGGACATCTTCAGAACTCACTTTTGAAAGCTTTTATACTGCGAAGCCATCTGTTTAAAGCCACTGAATCCATAGGCAATTAGAAATATTTACTTGATATTTGACACCACAATTTTCCAGAGGAATTACATGAAGACAAATTAAAGTCTAAATTTTTTATTGTAGCCAACAGTAGGCTATTCAAGAGTCAAACAAGGTTTACTTATTTCATTCTACTATCAAATTATTGGTTAACTTGATAACGCTACCTTGAGCTTAATTTCAGCCCAGACTAAAAGAAACTGGAGAAAAGCTTACAATCTTCAATGGAACAGGCTCGCGCCAAGACGAGCGCCAAAAGAAAACATATTACTGGATATTGAAAGATTATTGAAGTTACGACATAGGAATCGTCGTAACTTCGATGATGGGAATGTCAATTCGTTATCAACTCGTCAAGATCAGAGGTAAAATTTTACATTTTTCCAACTACCTGGAAGGTAAATGTTTCGTTAACGCCCATCTTAAAATTATTTGAATTTCTTGTTTTATTTACTGTATAAAGAATTAAGGCATGTATTAATAAGTGCCTTTTTGATGTGGTGATTATTACGATAAAGTTTGAAGTTTCGTTCTTCAGTTCCCAACAAAAGCGAACCTGATTTTTCACGTTTCTCACTCCCAATAAATCTCTACGGTAGCATCCATAAATCTCTTTTGTAACATCTAGAAAGCTCTGTAGTAAAAACGTTTCCCGCTCCAACAATCACTGCAGCAGCACCTGAGCTAAAATATGATGGATGGATAACTCATCGCTTCGTGGGTTTGGCGAACTGAATTTTGCCTCCTTGATCTAGTTGTTTTATATATGATGATCAGGTGAGTAATTTAGGTGTTTTTCTTGAGTGAAGTGTAGTGGTTAACAAGGCAACCTAGCAAATGAATCCAGACATTCGATTAACAGAGCATGAAAAATTTGTTTATTTTTTTACATTTGCTTCCCCCTCATAAAATACGTAATAGTCTGTAAACTATGGTCAAAAGGTTACAAAAGATAAAGTATCTGCTTCAGATATCACTTTTCGTTTGATAAAAGTATCTATGTTAATGACTGTGAAAATAAAATGATCGACGTTAGATTTCTGCGGCATCCTGATTGCTGTTCCATCTTGTAAGCTAATGGATTATTCTGGAATGACGATGTTATACTGTTATTCAATGCATTTAAAGGACAAATAGCCTAAAAAAATCGTTATGACTATTAGATGAGTTATTGTTCCATATGCCTTCAAATGAAATTTGAAATAAAGTCTATTCGAAAGGCACATCAATCTGACAATTACACAAACTGAAATTTATAAATAAATTTCACTGCTTGCGGATTTTATCCATTATTTAAGCTGAAAAATTACCTTCGTTGCCTCTTCAAATGGAGAAGCTGATGACTTCTTCGGAGTACTATGAATAATGAAGCAACATGAGTTATAAATAAAAGCGTGCATAACTGATGCAACATGGACTGGTTATAAAGCGCTCAAAAAATATGACTTCATTTTTATATCCATACAATCGCTTTATACAATCCATTTACAATCGCTTTATACAATCCATTTACAATCGCTTTCGATCTCACAACCGTTTCTAATCTAGCATAGAAGTTTCATTATCTTTCACATATTAAATACCACTATTTATCCCCAGGTTTTATCCTGAAAATGTGTTGCAAAATTTTCTTCCTGTTCGTTTTCTTTTATTCTCTTGCACTGAAGTCATATGATCGTGTGGGTGTGATTGAAATTCAGAACTCTTAATAAATCTCTCTAAATTTTGTTGATTTAGTAAATAATAATAATGCGGTTTATTTATTTCTGACATTATCAGATATAATAATGATGAGCTAGTGAAAATATACTATAGCCCAAGTTTTAGTCAATATACACTGGCGAAATAAATTAAGAGAATTTGCATATTTTATCGAATTCCATGGAAAGAACGAACTGAAGGAAAAACACTGCTTCTAGATAAAAATGCAGATCTTGTACGGCAAATATGTAAGCGTACACGTGTGTGTAGGCGAAGCCAGTAGCAAAACAGGCTTTATAAGAGCGTGGAGGGTAAGACGAATTCCGTTTGCTAGCAAAACTCGGCGAATTTCTTGGTGTTATCTTGCAGCAATCGGTTAAATTCATATTGGAACAATAAAAATGAGTAACTACCAACGTTTAGATGATGGAATAAGGTGGCGAATTGTGGGGAGGCTAGAGGCAGGCCAATCCCAAGTCCAGATATGCAGAGAGTTTAATTTAACGCCCAGC
>KK119152.1:478623-540708 GCA_000611955.2 Stegodyphus mimosarum
TATATATATATATATATATCAATATATTGTTAAAGACATATTGTATATATATATATATATTTTATTTCCAATGGCTAGGCAAAACGTTAGAAAGAACAAAAACTTACAAACAATAGAACAAAGAACAAAAAGACCGATCTCATTGCCGAAGAAGCGCTCTTGCCTCCCAGGAATATCTTACTTGGTTGGCAGAAAATGTTTAGAATGCTAATAGCTTCCAGTTTATTTAGCATATGAGGAGATAACAGAAATATGTTTAAAATATTACTACATGATATTCAATATTTCATGATGGTTTACATTATGTAATTGTAATTTCAGCTGTGCACTTCCAATTGCGAGGAATGTGTAATAAAAAATAAAAGAAACGTTAACTGTTCGAAGAAAGTGAGTAAAAGAAACAGCAAACCTCAAAGTACTTCTTTGAGTATGAATGAGAGTACATTCAAAATGAAATAATCCCTTTTCTGCTTGATATTAGCATAAAATAATTAATATTATAAGAGGGCTTAGTTTACAGAGCTATTTTAATATCTTACAAGGGAGAAATACTAAGACATACAGAACTATTTTGCATTCTCAAGGGTACCTTTAAAAGACAAAACTTTTTCAATAACTCGCAATACATTCGATTATCTTAATAATGGCAAAACACATGGCAGCTATCTGCTTTGCTCTTTCCCAGTTTTTTTATGGAAATAATCCTTTGGCATTAAAAATAGTGTTTTAAAATCTTCTTTTGTATTATTAACTTCTCCAGATAACTTTCGGACCAACACTTGTTAAATTCCCGAATTCTGGAAGCACGCTGCGATTAGAAGATGAAATTTTATCTTAAATTTAAAGCATGGTAAAATCTACCTTTCATTAACTATAATGGCAACATAGAAAACCTCCAGCATTACTCATTTGTGAAATCGCTTGTTTCTGGGAAAGTAAAATGTTAAAGACATATTGTATATATTAATTAAAGTAAAATACGCTAGATTTAAGGAAGGGCAAATGCCATCTTGAAAATCCCATGCTAACACAGGCTTAAGAAAGAACGACAAACTTCCAGCGTTTTTTAACTCTCTTGAAAGATAATGATGCCATTTAGGAGAAAAGAATACATTTCCATTTCGGAATGAAGTGGATATTTAAATATATTTTTGGATTTAGCCTATGTACTATAAGGGACTTTCATTTTAAACTGGAGTTCTTTGGACATATATTGCCAGTTCGTTTGCAAAAGAAAATATTCTAAATTGTGTCCATATCAAAATTTGTTTTAAAGACTCGCTACCGTTATAATTTTATTATTGCACTCTTTTACAAAATCTGAACAATACGCTCATATCCATAACTTAGTTCATATGTGGAACAGCGTTCTCTTCCTGTGTTTAGGAGAAACATAGGAAAAAGAGGAGATTAAATATAGAAAGATAAAGTAAAAGAAAATGTAGATTTATCTAACTAAAGGAAAACGGAACAAACAACTTACAGTGCCAAACTGGAAGTCTCTTGCGCCTTGAATGCTACCATGTTGGTCATGTAAATGTTTAGTACGCTAATAAATAGCATTATGTTGAACACATGTTGAATTTGAAATATCAGCGAAATCGTATATACTTTTTTGCATTACTTTGATTTATCGCATGTGCATTAACTGTAAATATTGTACATAGTTTACTAAATTTGCCTGTAAAATTGAAGCACTGCTCACGTTTCGTGATCCCAAAGAAGCTTTGAATTTCACACAGACTTTGATAGTCAGTTTTCTGTACTCTTACTCAGCAGTGAGATCTAAGAGGCAAAGTGCCTCGCGTACCAACGCATTTACTTTCGCTTTTGTGGTGACACAGTTGTGAAGAGCGTTTAAGAGTGATTCCCCTAATGGGATTCATTGATTGATCTGGTAAGAGCAGGGTAATTCCATGCTGTACATCAGAATAAGACAACAAAGCATGTGTATGTGTGTGTGGCGGGCAAAGCTTGCAGTGAAGGAAGTAAGGATCTTAAGTTTGATTAACGTTTATTTTATTTTAAAACTTTTCTATCATCTCTTATATTGCACTCCGAGCCAGAATTAGCGTGAGAATATGTTTATGCAAATTGTACTTGCTAACGTTTAAGTATTTAAGTTGTGGTTTTTTGCCAAGAGCGTAGTAGAGGGACAGAGAGAGTGAGCCATCTTATCACGAGTCTTCACGCGAGCTTGCGATTAGTTACTGTCCACCTTTAAGGCCAGAGGTTTTAGTCCTCTTGAAAGTTAAAGACGTATTGTAGTTTTCCGCAGTTTGCGTACTATAAACGTAGTAATTTAAAAGGCCAGTCTTAGTGTTAGTTATCTGTGAAAAATATTAAGAGTTAGCTCTTATTTAAATTTTATTTAGTTAGTAGTCTTATATTTTTACATTCAGACCATAAGTGGTTGGTCTTTGCACCCCGAAGCGAGAGAACGACTGTGAAAACGTGAAAACAAATAAAGGGTAATTTTAACCCTTCTCATCTTGTCGTCTTTGCTACACTCCATAGGACATAGTTGGAGTCAACTCACTGTCCAATCAAGGCACGTCATGTTCGCCAAACAGACAAAAAAGGAACACAAGTCCTGACAGCGGCGCCTGAAGGAGATGACCCATGGCGGATTTCAAGAGGAAGTTGATGAACCCGTGGTATCGGCCCAAAATTCAGAAATGCCAGCTGCCATCCTAGAAGGATTTGGGTACATCGTCCAGACCATACGAGCATCAATGAAACCAGCAGTGAGCTTCGATGGGAATTCACCTGTGAATAACGTTTTGGAAAAATTTGATGGCCACTTTATGTTGTATGCAGTACATGAGTTCCAAAAAGTGACTTTGCCTACTAGCGCTTTGAGAGGTCAAGCGCTTAGTTGGTTCAAGTGCATCGGAAAAAATAACTTGGACTAACCGGGAAGTCCTACCTTTACTTACGAAAATTTCAAGACCTCCTTAGTAAAGGCCTTCCCAGTAGTAAGAAATCGTACGAAATTAGAAGCGGAACTCTTCAGCACATACCAGCAAAGAATTGAAGACCTGTCAAGTTTCATTTTAAGAAAAATACAATTATTTAAACTTATCTATGTAAGCCGGTTGGATCCTGAATAATACATGTAATTTTTTCTAGGTCTCTTCCCCAGGTACAAGACTTTATCGAATTAAGGAATCCGCCAATTTTGAAAAAGTTATTTGAGTTCGCAATCCAGTTTGAAAGCAGAAGAACGGCGGACATTGACAGAAGACGCCAGTACAAGCAACGAAGACAATTTGGTGCGCCAAGGCTACAGCAGAGGCAAGATCACGGCTATGGAAGCAAGTCGAATCAATGGTCAAAGAAACTTGAATATTCAAAAACAACCAGCGAACGTCGACAGTTCAGTAGTAAGCCAGAAAAAAGTTTGAAGGCCAACGGAAAGACCCGTAAAAGAAGAAAGAAGATTTAAACTAAAACGGATTTCTGCTGATGGGAGGGTGCGGAAATCCGAAGGCCAAGAAAATCCCTCTACAATTAAGCTCAATACAGTTGTTGTGAAAAATTTAGTTTTTCCGAAGATTGAAGTGTTAGTGAACTATATTCCAGCCACCGCCCTCCTGGATACAGGAGCTCAGTGCAGCTTTGTGGCACAAGAATTTTTAAAAAATATTTTCGTCGATATAGAATCTATAGTCCGGACAATACGACGGTGATAGCAGCATAGGGGGAAGGTGCAAATGTATAGGTAAAGGGCGTTACTGGCGACATCGCTGTGAAAGAGTTAATCATAAGAAGAGATTCGATGACAGCTTGGTAAACTTACTCGATTATTACTGCTTGCTATATTTAGAATAATATTGCTTTCTAGCACATCCTTTAACATGCTCATAAAAAGGATCGGTGAGCCAGAAGCAAACTGCAGAACACGAAGTCAGTGGGTCCACTGGGACGGATCCAGTATCGAAGAAATTCTCTTTGTCTAGAAAATAACTAATTTATTGAAGTTATTAATAATTCTGTAGAGTCATCAGGTTATATCGATGCAGGAACGTGAAAAATGTCCTATGCCTTCGCCGGGATTCAAACTCAGGACCTCCCGAATAGGCGTCGAGTATGCTTCCAATTACGCCACGAAGGCTTGGTGAAAAGAAGGAAAAAATACCTTATATACTTTCCTTTTAAAGGCCGACTGGGGGATGAAGGGAAACAATCGCCAAAGCCTGGTGATGACGAATTATCGTTCACCGCATTTTGAAATCGGAAGCCAAAGCAGAATCATTTTAGAATTTTTTGAAGTCAGGAATCTGAAGAAATCCGCAATGGCCTCGTTGGGATTTGAATTCCGAACCTCCCGAATATGCGTCCATTGTGGATCCAGTTACACCACAAAGACATGTGGAAAGGAACAAAAAAATACGATATAACCATTATGAATATAAATTTTGGATCGTTGGTGAATTTTGCAATGCATACGCCTGAAGGTAGACGATGATTACTCGCTGAGACATAAAGAAATGCAGGACATAAAAACCTTTTTCCCCTGCAGTTGCTGTTTTTACAAAAAGTTACTTTTCATAAAGCCACAATACTCACGGCACCATCTTTTAGTGCCATTCTAAAACATAATTTAAATTTCCGTCTGATATATATCAATTTTATATACAGTTTATATGAACAATAAATTTATGTTTCCTTGGTTAAGTTATTGATTTTGAATATTTCTATAGAATTTCAGCTTCGAGATTAATGGTTTATGGCTTTCGATCAAAACAAAATATTTCTCAGAAAGTTTATGAAATTTTTAATTAAAACAATTACAGGAACATAGCATTGAGATGAAAGTAACATCAAATTGCTTCAACATTACTCCTTTGGAAACAGTGCAACTAATGGTAAGTGACAACGCTTGCATCCAGTTTCTTATCTAAGAAGAAACATTAAATTTTCCACAAGTAACTAGTGTGACGGCTAAGATACACGTTACTTCAAATACTTGCATTAGTTTTCTAGACAATCTGGATCAACAGATACATTTTGGTATTTTAAGTTCCAAATATACACATACGTAGCGCCATTCAGTAAGTTTCAAGAGATATTATTGGCGTATACCTCATTGTTGATAAATTTGTCTTTTTTAATGTCCGGAGAAACAATGACTTTCTATAAACAGTATCACCACAGCAGTTAAGTCATAGAAATAGAATTATTTCTTATTCGTTTCTTATTAAGATGGTTAGTAACAAAAACAAAATTATATCTTTTTTTGTTTATTACTAAGATGGTTAGTGCTGTCCGTTAATTTTGAAATTAGTGTAAACTAACTAATAAAATTACTTATCGTTGAAAATGTGCATAGTAACGAAGCGATAATTTCTTCAAATAAAAATTGCGTTTGAAAATTAAAATTACGAATTATAACCACGTTAGTCGCAATAAATTAGACAAACAAGCTGTATGCGGCTGTCCATACGTAAATCTGCTAAAGCTTTTCCGAGTCATGTTACGTCATTAAAGCGTTTTTTTAGCATTATTTATTAAAGCATCCTGGCTAATTACCAATTGTGGTATTTATTGCCAAACTTGGGACAGAAGATCTTTAATTTACCTTTCTTGCCAGTTATCAATTCAATGATCTGCTTTTCATGTTAGAATCTTAAATTTGTTTTCATTTCTTTGCATATTAGTGTAACAAAATGATTTAAAGGATATAAAAGATTTTATGAATTTTAGTTTCATTTTAGTAATAACTTGTTTGATGTGACTTTGTGATCATTTACGCCGTTAACATAATCTGAAAGCGAAGTTTCCAACACCCAAAATATTTACTCTGTTATAGATGCATACTTTTAATGTTACGCCGCCCAGGCGGTATAGTGGTTAGGGTCGCCGACTGCGATACCAAAGGGCCCGGGTTCGGATCCTGGAGAAGGCATGGTTGTAACTGTCAGTCCCTTCATAGGAGGCAAAGGTGGCCCACCTATTAGGTGCCTCCATAATAAAGCGACTAACACTTCTGGCTTTTGTAGTGGCCAAGTCGAAATTGGCTGAAAGCCCGCCATTGGGGGAAAAAAAACTTTTCATGTTACTTATCAAAGGAATTTTATTACCTTCTCTATTGACAGCATTTTTCAAGTCTAGACTGGAATTTCAAGTTAAGAGATTAATTGCATAATATCAGCGACTCGCCAAAAGCAATATCAGGCCGAAAGTGTAAGGCTGATAATTGTAGGAGATTCCATCACGTTTTACAACAATGACAAAATTTGAAAGAACCTTTGACGGAACGGTATGCATATTTTATAACAATGCTTATATACGAAATAATTTAATATGTTCCATTTCCTCTTGTAAATTCTACTAGTTAGGAAAATGAAATATATCAAGTCAGGAAATTCTAAAGAATGTAATCGCATCTGTAGAATATTGCTTCCTATTTGCGGATGATAATGGAAACTAGCTTCTAAGTGCTTAAATAGAGTTATTTCAGGCGAACGAAAACTTGGATGATAAGAGCGTGTGATACATATTTACTGCAGTGAAATTAGCTTAAACGTGTTAAATTCTGTCTAAAATTTCTGAGTTCACAATGAAAACGTTCCGAATTTGCCTCTAAGCTATGAGCACGCTGGATGTGGAAAATAAACATTACGCTTAGTAAAATTCTATTTTATGTTCCAGGAAATATCGTTCCTAAAATTTTTTACAACTTAAAAAAAAAAAAAAGAAAAAAATATTGCCAGAAGGGTTTTTTTCTTTTGAAAAAGGATAATTGATTTTAAAATGGAAAACTTCCCTGTTATCAGGAAAATAATACTTTGCCACATTTCGTATCTGACTCTGTTATGCTGAAAAATGTTACTTCTATAAACAAGAATGCTAATTTATTTTTTGGAAGAACTTAAAATTTGGAATTCCGAGCTCAGAGAAAGTGACAGCGTTATCTTAATTGCAGTTCCTCTGTGGAATTCCTTTGTAATTGGGAAGCTTAGAGAAACATGTTTTTAAAAATAAATTTCTTGTCTTCTTTTGTCTGAGGCTGCAGATATGAGAGAAATACATTTTTGCTTCTTCTGGACCAGAAAAATGCTTCTTAGTATAAAATACGAAGGCGGAATTTAAAAGTCGTTAAATTTTGCATTTGTTTGCCACAGTTGCATTCTCTAGTAATGTATGTAGGTACATAAAGTATTTAACAGCAGATTGTTAGCATTTATCAAAATATCTTCATCTCTCATTTGAGAATATATATGTAGATATATATGGAAAAAATTTAACGGCTTTGTAGCGCAAACGTTGGAACACATTATATCATTTGTATGCGCATATAAATGATATAATTATGGTTTGACTTTTGCTATTTTTTTTAAAGAAAATTATATCTTTTAAAATTTCAATTTAAATCTACTGAGGAGGGATTCCTTTGCGGAAAACATTTTATGGAACACAAGTTCCAGTTTACTTTGCATACTACTTTCGTCTAATTCAAATAAAATTTTGTTTAATTGCTGGTTATCTTCCAGTGAACTGTATAGATTTCTTAAGTTTTGATATAGTAATCAATGCAATTTTATCTGTAAATAAATGTGTAGATAAAATTTGTCTGAGATCTTAAAACTGTACAAAAAAAGTTATTTATGAACTTATATGAGGTTCTAAAACAATCGCTCAATACTCATAGATGCACATGTTGTCACAAAAGGAAATGAGATGATGCGACGTTCTTTCAGTACGCGAAAAGAGGAGTTTAGCTAATTTCGTTGTAAAGAAAGGTCGAATATAACCTAGCAATAACAAAGAGCGTAACAAGTATCAGATGAATCAAAATAGATATATCAAATCAACGCTTAGTCAATTTCCGCCATCTATGAGTTATCACTACTAAAAATATGTTGCCTGTAACCGGCAAAATAATGTTTCATATGTAGCAGCTTAACTTAATAAGGTAGCTTCCATTATTTTATTAAAATTACTATATTACACCTAACCAATATTTCAACAAATTACATAAATGAATAATTACTATAAAATAGTGCTTAAGAAAAAACAAAATAAACAGGAAACATTGGGCAAAGAAATTCCCCGTCTACAAGAATAAGATCATTTTCACAAACCGTGAAACCCAACTTGAAGAGCCCTGGAAAAAAAGGGATTTTGTCAACTATTCAGCAACATGAGATTGTGTATAGTTTGACTGCCTCATCAGCTACCATAAGCGCAAACACGCATACGCCATTTGGACCGAATTATTCTCAAAATAGGGGGAAGGATGGAGACTTTCTTTCCCTCCATTCTGTCTTTCCGGAGAAGAGAAAACTTTCACATGATCTTTCACGTCGCAACAAGCAATAACGCCCCTTTTCGAAGAGTCCATATGCTTTGGCAGAATGCCAGCCAGGGTTGCGTTTGAGACGGTCGAACTATAATAACGAACGGAAACTGCTACAAAAAAGTCTCCAAAACTGACTTTAGGTAAAACGCTTAAGGGGTGTGGGAAGCCAAAGATCTTCCAAAAAATGGTGATTTGGGATTTTTGCATTTTTCAAATTCTCTACACTTTTAGCTTTTCAAAAATACCGTACATTTATCTCTATGAAAATCAGCACTGTAAAAAATCTATTTTAAATTTATCATGGAACGCTTTGATCAATGAGGATTTTTACATTAAAATGCGTTTTTCTCCGAATGGGATTTTTTATACTCGATGTAACTATACTCGGGAACTACTGCTCACAGGTATGCAAATTTTATGGCTTATTTATTATGTTTCCTAATATTTTCTTGATAAACTAAGAAAAAAAATCACAATTTTTTTTTGTGAGAGAAGTGCTAAATTTTACTATGCCTAATACAATATTCTATAAATTACTCTAAATCTCAAAATGTCACAAAAGCTCATTTCAGTATAATCAGATACGTGTACTTTAATTACGCAAAAAATTTCAAACGTGCACCTACAGCAGATTTTGAGAAAAGGTATATCAAAAATGGCCAATTTAACATTATCAGTATAGGGGGGTTCTGACTTCCCTTAATCAAATCTGACTGTAGAAAAGCGATTAGGCAAATCTGAGACAGATTTTAACAAAACCGCTCAGGTATATCTGACGCAGGACTTGCTGTATAAATTATTGTATAAATACGACTTCAGCAAATCCTCAAAACGTGCTACAGAGAAACGGCATGTTTAAACTCTGTAAGAAAAAAACATGTAAATAAAACCGACAGATTTCAACAATTATGCTCAAACAAATCCAGCTTGACTAAAACTGATAAGACAAAGCCGACTTTACCGAAATCATTTAGTCCATTACACTCAGGCAAAAAAGCTGAGACGAATCCAACTACACTGGTTATAATAAATTAAGGAAAAATCACAAAAATAGCGATAACTCTCTCAAAAATAAGCCAAAGCGTGTAAAATTTGAATATATTACCAAATCAGAGTAACTGAGTAAAAGTGCAATATGCAAATTAGTGCCGCTGCACTCGGCATACGTCATCTGCGAGGAGCATAAAAGTCCATGTTTGAGAGCAAGCCTACATAATTCACTGTGATACTGACATCAGAAATCTGAGATAGCCAATTCGTCACAATGACCTCCACGGCATCATTTGCTTTCAGAACTACGCGGGAGAGCCATTGGGAGACTAGAGGCAGGACAAAATCAAACAGAAGTGGCCAGATGGCTAAATGGGAGTCCTTCTTTAGTTCATAGAATTTGGAGGCAAATTCAAACCACACATTCGGCATCTAGGAGGTTCAGCCAAGGACGGCCAACTGCTACGACGAACGTTGATGACCGATATTTGACATTATGTGCACGCAGGAATAGAAACGCTACTGCGATTCTTCTTAGATCCTCCCTTGCTGCAGCCACCGGAAGGTTGGCGTCAACGTCAATTGCGCGTAGAATGCTTCACGAAGGTGGTCTGTATGCGAGGTGACCAGCCATTTGCGTGCCGCTCACGTCACGCCATAGGAGGGACCGTTTGCAGTGGGCACGACAACATGTCCACTGGACGCCTGATCAATGGAGGGCTGTTCTCTTTACGGATGAGTCCAGGTTTAGTATAGAAAGCGATAGTAGGCGTTATTTGCTATGGAGAGAACCTGGAACCCGTTATCATCCGTCAAACATCCGTGAAAGAGATGCATACGGAAGAGGCAGTGTCTGTGTTGGGCGTCGCATCTGTTTATGTGGACGCACAGACTTCCATGTCTTTCCAAGGGGAACCGTGAATGCTGAGTTTTATAGAGATGACATCCTTGATGTTTATGTGCGCCCATATGCCAGGCAATAGGTGATGCTTCCTGTTACAGGACGACAACGCAAGACCACACAGGGCTCGCACTGTAGATGATTATCCTCAACAGAAAATAATTAGGCGCATGGAGTGGCCACCTCGATCTCACTACTTGAATCCTATCGAGCGCGTTTGGGATGCTTTAGGGAGACGTTTAGCTGCTCTCAATCCGCCCCCTCAAATCATTGCCGAGCTTGCAACTGCTTTGCAAGAGCAATGGTTCTCGCTTTTTATGGAACTGATAGACCGCATAATTGAAAGCATCACACATGGCGGTATGTGCTGTATTGCTTGTAGAGGTGATCATATTCCATATTGTCTGGTAATTTCTTTTTATGTTGTTTGATACCTTGCTATGCTATGTGTTGTACATCGTGGGTAAGTTTCGTAAAATTTTACGTGTAACTTTTTCAGTAATCATGATTTTTGTGATTTTTTCTTAATTTATGATAACCAGTATACAATAGCTTAAACAAATCAGGCATAAACAAATATGCTCAGACAAATCCGATTTCAGTAAAACGGTTTGATGAAATCTGACTTAGAATAGTCTTATTAAGAAACCAAATATGAATCGTGTCACCATGAATTGGAGAAATAATTTTGCAACGTCAAACCTGATGTGGGAACAATAGACTGACGATGGTTTTTGTCTATGACTACAGAAACAATACTACACTGTAGAACTTGCTTTGAAATAGACCGATTGAAAGTTATGTAAAGAAAAACAATTTCCCCAGAATGGCCTAAACTACATGTTGACGAAACTCATATTATTGGCAAAATTACGTTTGATTATTGAGAAGTTATGTTTTCAGAGGAATATGACCTAAAAGTCTTATCTCTTACTGTAGACAAAAATTTTAAAATTGTGTTATCCAACAAGTGCAAATGCTGATGTTTTATGTTGATCTAAGTGCAATAATATACTGCTACTGAATGGAAATTTTTCATCAGTTAATACGTATTTAAATTACACATTGCAAAGTATTTTCACAAACAGTTTTGCTCAGCTTTCTTTCTAAAAGGAAAGTGAAATATATATATTTTAATAGTTTTGAAAATAAACAAGTATGCCATCAAATCTGGTTCAAAAAATTTATTTCAGTGGGATCTATTGAAAATTAACAGCTGAAGCATAAAGGAATAACACGTTAATTAATGACCGTCGATAATGCTTGATGGCTGACCGTCGATAATGACCTGTCGATAATCGCTGATAATAATGACTGATGGCTTCATCTTAGAAGAGGCAAAGTATTCCGGAACTTGACTTTTCAACAAAACGTTGCATAAATGAGTTTTTAAATTTTTAACGGCATTAGCGCACGCGATCTTCAATGGTATCTTAAATATTTTGTAATTATAAATTGCTTTTCTACGTTTCTACGTTTACTACGTTATTCATTCTGTAATATTAAAAATCAAGTAAAATTCCTATTCTAGCCGCAGGGAAGTATTTGTGGTCGCTTTATCAGAGTCAAAAACGTGTTACCGAATTGCTTCCTCATGACACTATAAAAAGTATATAATTTAAACATTGTGATATATATTCTGTAAATACTAAGAGTTAGAATTTTAATAGCAACAACCTCTTATTGAATACAAATGCAGGATAGATATAAGTCTCAAACTTTAACTGATTTTCCATGAAGTCTGCAGCGCTAGGTTATAAACTAGAAACCGCAGGATGAGGATGATGGCATCTGTTCTGTTGACAGTTCGAAATGGTCTGCTGACTGAAATATCATTAGCAGCGTTCTGAGCTGAATGGCATGAAATTTGTTTATATCAGGAATTAAATTGAAGTCCCACGGGCTTTAAAAATCCAAAGACTAAGGAGGAGGGTAGAGCATTATCCATACTTCAGCAACTTAGTCGCAGCCTGCCCTGAATGCATTAAAGCATTTTCCCGAGAATTTATGTGCAGATCCTACAGACATTGTTAGCATTTTTTCTCAAAGCTTGTAGCAGAATGTGTTCCTACACTGAGCAGTCATATTACATAGGGCGACATGGCCAGGGTCCGTGGTATGCATTAGAAAGGACAATAAAAATTATACCATTACTATCATGCTATTAGTGATTTTAACATATCTTTTGTCTTCATGACTAGCCGTTAGGGCTCACGCGTTGGTGTTTCAGTGAAATCATATGTCCATCTTGCTACGATTGTAAGGAGACACGGATTCCTCACAAACCTCATCTCAGCTCGATCGCACTGTCCAACTGGACAATGATTTGTGCATTTAATCCTTATTAGCAAGTCTTGCATTCCTTTTTTTAGAAGACTTCATAACTATATTGAATTAGGCGGCTATGAAATGCACGGCTCTGTTCTTTTTGTCATTGGTCAAACATGCCTGATGTGAAAAGAAAATTTGTTTGTTCTAAAGTAAATTAGAAATGTAATTTAACTCAGAGCAAGAGTGGGTAAATTACGTTGTAGGGATTTATATTTATTTTAAATAACCAGTTTAATTTAATTTGAAGTTCCTTTCCTATAAACTTCATTTCCCCTAATTGTCAATGCCGGAATATTTAAATTTGGAAACGCGCGTGAAGTAATGCAAATTCTACTTTGAGGAGAAAAGCTTTAAATACCAAGTTCTGGAAGGGAAAGTTAGAGAGTGTGGGCGAACTCTGTGCTTGTTGTAGCGTGAGCTTCTGCTTAGCATTTATTGCTGATTCAACGTAGTGTAACAGCTATTTCTTTGCTGCCATTAGATTTTTAACGCTCTTGTATAAAACAGGATAGTCTGAGCTCTGTAGTGTAATTCTACTACTTGTGAATATCTTCAAATTTTGAGTTTAGTTCTTACTGTTTCAGTTACCGCCCAAGCAGAGGTATAGTTTGTTAGCGTCGAGTTGGCGCATTGTAAATTTCTAAAGAGTGTAATAAAGGGTACTTTTTAACCCTTCTTCTGTGCAGTCACTTTTCACACAGCCAGATAAACGAGTAGACCCTACAATGTACTAAACTTATAGACGCCGAATTGATTGTTTTCATGTGTGGTATTTATGTCAGAGCCGAAATTAAAATTAAAATTCAGTTTAAAATCGAGCCTTTAAAGAAGCATATTCGAACATGACTTAATTATTGTTGGATTACATCACTTTTGGATGTATATTGCCGACTTAAATTCAATAAATTTTGACCAAATTTAAAGAGTAACTACAAAATAAAAGTTGCTTATGCTTGAGATTAATGGCTCCGTATGGATAAAACGGGTAAATTTCTAACTCGTTTGAGTTAACCACTTGAGTAAATTTCTAACTCGTTCAATGAACTTATCAATTACCTGGGTCTTTGTGAATTTTTTATGCACATGTACAGAACATTTTTGTAAATGAATAAAGCATAACGAGAATTTTAGGATCTGAAGTAATTGCTTGACAGGAATTATATAAATATGCCAGTTTCTATGTTGACAAAGGATGGACATGTCTTTTTCGTTGAAGTGTATCTGTTGCTTTTATATTTGTCTCTCTAACACTTGTCCCTAAATATTTTGCATTAACTTCTAGAATGCATTGTTCATGTGAAGCCAGTAGAGAGAGAGCAGAATAAATTTAACAAAATAAAAAATTTGAAATAAGTCTTTTTATTGCTAAAATGATCTTTGCTTTACATAGGGAAGCAAATTTCGCGTGTTGTCTGCTCTCTTAAAAAATTCATAAAATGTAAATGTTTGTGTCTGAATGATTTTTCATTTTGCATATTTGAACCTTGATATTTTTGTAACCTTTAGTGGATGCGTTTGTTCAAAACTTTCTTTTTCTCTAACTGAATAATTAATAAGTTTCATTTTGACTATTTCATACACACACACACACACACACACACACACACACATATATATATATATATAAGAAGATATTTCTTATAATGTATTTGAGCAGACTATTTCATTGAAAAGAAGAAAACTAACACTTGCTTTTATCTTAAATGATAGTCAAAACGATTTAAATAATGTAATAATTTAACATTAGTCAGTGTGAAAACGTAAAACCAACTTTTTGAAAAATACTTTTTTTAAAAAGTAAAAGCGTAAAACATTTTGCTTATTCAAAAGCGAGTATTTCATATTTTAAACAAAATTTCAACCATCGTTTCAATAGCAAAGTTAAATTTAATATTTTTAACTGGAAGGATCTTTACGTGAGATTTAGAACACCTAAAAAGAGGAAAATATTTTGCCATTATAACGCTGAGTTGCTTCAGCGCCGAAGTAAAATCGGCTTACATAAAACATTCTTTTATAAGAAATTTTAGTCAAAACTTTAAGAAAAATCAAGAAGGATTATGAATTAGAAATATCTACAAGTAAATTCTATTTTGTAGCGTGTCGAAAAATAATATTAGCTTTCATCTGAGAGCATGTAGTTTGTCTATAAATAACCATTGCACATTTACGTCGGGGAAAATACATTTCATTGCAGATGCTTGCTTACTTGTAAATAGTAATAAAAATCCTAGATTAGTAACATAGATAAATATATTTTAAAAGAAAATGCTTAGAAAGAGAAACAGAAATTGACAACCAGAACGATTCGTGAGTAGATACAAAATGCAATTACAGAAATGCATTTCGAAATGGAGAATAAAAGAATAGAATATTTTAAGCTTATTGCGTTGGTACGGTGAGATAGAATGTTCACCAGCGAAAGGATTAAGTTAAAAAGCAATTTAACTAACCTAGTATTACCAGGAGCGGCAATAAAGTAAAGAACAGCAATAACGCTATGTATTGTGATAGCGACAAAGAACAGTAATCTTATACAAAACTCGTTCCATGCTATCCATGTTAATAATTGAAAAATTCGTTATCTGAGAAATAAAGTGTATTTCATCAACTATAATAACAAAAGCCCTCGGTCTAAAAACCTTAAAAACCTCCAACTTAAATATTCTTAACACATTCTGGTGAGAGGTACGAAAAGGAGAAGTGATAATTAATTAGTATAAAATATATTCAATAACAGTATAGAATATTTCTGCAGCAGTAATTTAAACTAAATTTTTATTGGAAAATTTAGCAACAAACTGCGCCAAATTGAATTTCCGGACATTGAAATACTTGAACAATATTAAGCGTTTTACTTAAACAAATACTAAGGGCTAATTAATATTAAATCTTCAAAGAATTAAAATAAAGTTTGCACAAATCAAAAGCATTTAGAGGGAAGATAAAGGCATGAAGCAAAATTTTAACGCTTCAGTACATACTTTGCTTGACGTTTATGTAAAATAAAAGATAGTTTTATATTTGACTTTAAAAAACTACTCATAGTTTTAAAATATTTAATAAATTACTTCAATAAATTTTTTGAACTTTTTTTATTACTCTTCTTTAAATACACGAAACAATGGTTTTAATGAAAGCAAAAAAATGGATTACCTAGCGATTACTTTTGTAATCATTAACCTCTTCTCTTCCATCCTATCATATATGATAAGGTTCAGTTTTCCTCCGTAAGCCCACCGTACCGTATTTAATACGCTGAAACGGAACGTTTCAGGAGCCGCCAGGCGCTCTTGTTTGCTCTTTTCCGGAATCTAAATTCAAATCGCGTGCGCTGTATAAATCGCTCCTTGCGTAGGAAACTAACAATACCGCTCTCCTTCCGCGTACAGACTTCGGGTTGACTGTACGCGGAAGTATACTGTATTTATATTCTGAATATATATATATATATATATATATATATTCTGTATTTATATACTGAATTCGGAGTAGTCAAATTCAGTATACGTCATTCGGCGTAGTCAAATACAGTATACTTAAAGTATACTGTATTTGACTACGCCGAATTCTTTGCTAGCCGAAGCGAGAGATTTCTAGAAGCCCGCATTCGACCTTCGGTTCGCATCGACAGGAGTTGTCTCGAAGTCAATGAACCATGAATTGAATTTGGTATTGGGACGTATCATAGACGCAGTAAACTACATAAAATCTAGGCCGCTGAAAGCCAAACTATTCAATGTACATAGGACATGGAGCTAATGCATGGGTAGGGGAGCTAAACACTGCTATATTACCGCAGCTCACAATGGCTTTCACGTGGAATTGTCTTATCCCATGCATTCGGGCTACATCAAGAAATTCCCACTTTTATACAAGAGGAAGGACATGCAAACTCCAGATAAATTTCCAAACCAGTCTTTAACTAGAACAGGTATATTTATTTGTGCGATATATTTGATAAATTGAACACATACAATTAATGAGGATCGCGGTCAAGATTATTTCCTCGAATTGAATAAAAACGCTTACTATAATAAGCTCGTTGTCTCTCAAAAGTTGCTGTCTCTTTTCACGGAACACCTTTCGAAGCTCACTGAATGGTTTGCAAAATATTTTGCGGAAGAAAATATTGAGAAATATGCTTGGATCCCAAATCCTTTCCATGCTCAATCTCCACCAGAATTCACTTGAAGAATATAGTCTCAATGAACTCTCTTGCGACAACAGCCTCAAAACAAAATTCGCTTGTTCTGGTTTGGTGGAGTGTTGGATAATCATCAAAAATGAATATCCAACTCTAAGTTCAAAAGCTTTAAGGATTTTCATGCCTTATGCAACATCATATTTATGCAAAACCGGATTTTCAGTTGTAGCTGTAATAAAGAGTAAATATAGTTCAAAGATTAAAATGGTGCAAAAAATGAGAGTAGCAGGGTCAAGTCTTATCCCTCGGCTTTGAAAAACTTTCTGGAGATCAGCAAGCTCACTTATCCCCTTGATTTTATTCCTTTTTTTTTGATTTACTACTACTGTAATATTTTTGTGTATCAGTTTAATACATATATACATATATAGGCCTCAGATTTTGGTTGTTTTCGTTTCTATGCCTGGTCACTAGTATCAATATAACGTCGTATTTAATGAGATGTTGTGATTTACTGTGAGACTACGTGATAAGCAAGTTGTAAAGCACAAACCTTGTACAACGCTTCGTTGAACACAGCTAGGTCACCGTGACAAAATACTAAACCTCTATGTGCGCCCCCAACTGAAAAGGTTTGAGAACCCCTGCTTTAGAGTGTTAGCATTGTTATGGAGAATATTATTTATCTTTTTTATTCTACGAAAGTAAAATGCTTGATACCAACAATTCGCGTTCATAAAACGGCTTAAATATTTGTAGCTAAGTTTGGCAATATGATATAATAAGCACTTATACTTATTTTCTTACTATTTTAATTCAGTATTGTACAGAAGAATTTAAATATGAGAATAAATTCATTATTAGTAATATCGCACTTTAACTTATTCCAAATTCTTATTTTGAATTTAAGTATTAGGATTTTGTGTTTATGTTATAAGAAATATTATTTTAGTAACATATACCAAAAACAAAATGTTTAGGTAAAAAGCAGTTTTATAGGAAAAATTTTTGCATATTCGGCATAATTCCAAAACACTGTCAGGCACACAGAGACGTTCAGCGCAAGACGGGGAGGGGGGCACACGAGGGACCTTCGTTCGTGGAGAGAAGCAAATTTTCGTTCGTGGAGAGAAGCAAATTTCGTTTTAAGCAAATTTTCTGGTATTGAAATTAATTCTCCGCTATAGTAAACAGATAGTAATTTTAATTTTGATATTACAGTACAAATGTTTCCGAAGTGTTAAAACTTCAAAAAAAGTATGTATGGAAACAGTAGGTCTACTAATTCTGTTACGTATTCGATCTACGGGAAAGTTCTGTCTGTTTCTAAGAGAAAAATTTTCGACACGTAAGCACATGTTCATCTGGCGCATGTTTGGCTCTTGATTTTTATCTCTTAATGTATACAGACTGACTTCGCAAACTAAGTAAAACAAAGTTGATTCACATTAATCTTAAGTGTGAAGCAATAGTGTACCCATGGCTACTGATAAAGCTCATTTACACCACTGTATTTTATACGAATTTCAGCAATGAAGAAATGCTACAGAAACATGTAGAAATTTATTGAAAGCGTTTATTGAAGGTACAATTTCTGATAGGACATGCAGAAGATGTTTCAAAAAATTTGAAACAGGTTATTTCGATCTTTCTGATAAGCCATGTCCTGGACGACCATCTCTGACCGACGACGCTGTTGTTAAAACCATGTTGGAGCAAGATCCTTTTCTGACAACATCGGAGATCGTAGAAAGGCTTAAGTCAGCTCAGCAAAACCATTTCGGACTATAATCGGAAGATAGTATTGGTGTGGAAATATTCAAGAGAAGTGCCACATGAATTAAGTCAGAAGAATTTGAATGATCGAGTCGTCTTATGCGCATCTCTGCTTGCTCGGAACAAAATCGAGTTCTTCTTGAACCGGATTATAACTGGGGATTAAAAGTGGATTACCTACGAAAGAAAAGGGAATATTGTGAACTTAGAAAACCTAGCCTTTTCATCTCTAAGCCCAAATTTGACTCTGAATAAGTGAGTATTGTGTATATGGTGGGAAATTCGAAGACCAATACATTATAAGCTTCTAAAACCGAACTAAAACCTCAGTTCGGAGAAGTATTGTCAGCAACTGGATAATTTAACGACACCAGTTCAAGAAAAGATGTTCAGGCTACATGCTGCTTTGGAGACTTGTCAAAACAATTGCAGAACTAGGCTGGGAAATTCTGTCGCATCCACCATATTCCTCGCACTTAACACTCTCCGACTATTACCTGTTTTTTACTTACAAAATGTTTTGAAGCGTAAAAAATTTTAAAATGAAGAGATATCAAACAAGCACTGGTTCAATTTTTCGCATCAAAAGATACAATATTTTTCAAAAATAGGATATTCAAACTGCCCTTACGCTGGCAAGAAGTCATTAATAATAATGGCAATTATATTACTTCATAAAGTTTCTTGCCGGAAAGAAAAATTTGCATTTTGTTTTATTCTAAAAAGGGACAGAACTTTAAGGTAGACTGAATAATTAGCTTCTCTCCGATGAATCATAGTAGTAAGATCATGTCTTTTGTAAAGGTAATTTCAAACAAAAGAAGTAGAAGCTATAAATTCGCAAACACAAATTTTCTGAGATCTAATTGGATGATAGAATCATCAGGTAAATGAATTAATTTTTCATTCGTTTTTAAAGTGAGAGGATAACAATTTGTTTATTCGTAGCGATTGCTGAAATGAGTGATGTTAGTGCGGGATTTAAAATCCTGAATGCAGTTTCCTTTCATTAATGTAGTAGCTAGCATGGACAATGCAAGCTACTACATGGTAATGGTAATGGTAAGTACATGGTAACTACATGGTAATGGTGATGACAAGTAATGGACTGTGCTAAATTAATACAGTGGAGGACCGTTTATACGTTTCTCGTTTTGTACCTCTTTCACATCTATACGTCGTTTCGTCTTCGTGCGGATTCAGTCCTATTTATTTTAATAGTAAAATATTTCTTTTTTACGTCGCATACGTCAACTTTGTCAAACCTACTGCATTGGTTTTCTAATTCGCAGTCACACCTTTCAAGTACTTTTGCCAGAAATGGGGATGGAAGAAGGAAACAAAGTCACATAACAAACTAAGGTCACACAACAAAGGAAACAAAGAATGGACATCAGAGTCTGTTAAGGAATTGAAAATCCATTCATGAGTAGAGGGGACACTTGGAAGAAAAAATGTATAGAACAACCTACGATTGAGCAATCATAGCTCAGAGTACTTTCTGCATGTACTTAATATAAATGCTCGTGGCACAAAAAACTACGTCATTTATCTCATAGCTTCGCAACTGCTAATATATCCCCTGCCGTTTCGCTTCTCAAATGCCTACGTTTTAATTTTAAAATCACTGTACATGGGATTTACCGTATTTTATTATGATCGGACGAATACCTACTAAGATGATTTAAAAATTGATTGGGAAGTGAAATAAAGATTGGGACTTCTTCATAACTTATTCGTGTCGGCATCCACTCAGCCATCACGATTCCTGTCCAGTCAGCCATCACGACTGTCAATTTTTAAAGAACCTGAATTCCAAATACGCAGTAAAAATATCACATATATAGTGTTTTTCTTCTGAACAAGACGCTGTGAAGTAAACTAGGTAGAGCAGAAGTCACTGATGCAAAATGTCACGGAAACGAAAGGCACTCTCTTCAAAAGAAAAATTTTAAATCTTAAAAGAATTTGAGGAGAATACTGGTTTGATGAAAGCTGAGTTAGCAAAGAAATTGTATATTTCTGGGACAATACTAAAGACAGTTGTTTATGACAGCTTTTGGTGAAGAAAGAGTAGAAATTTGTGAGCAGTACGCTTCAAAGAAATTACGTGTTCAAGATGAAAAGATTCCTGAGGTCGAAGTCATTCACTAAAAATTTTTTTGTTCAGTGCCTTACACTCAGTGAATGACTGCATGTTAGTCGAAAAGTCAAAAGAAATAGCAATGTGATTGAATGTGAAGGAATCTTGTTTTTCAACTGGATGGCTGCATAAATTTAAACTGCAGCATGAAATCTCTTGTCATATAATAAGTGGATGAACAAAAAGCGTTGCGTCTGAGTGGGTTGAGGGGTTGCTAAAGAATTTATCCCCCAGAACAGATGAATATGAAATCAAAGACATTTTTAATGCTGATGAATCTGCTCGTTTCTTTTATCTTATGCCTCCAAGAACCCTAGCATTCAAAAGTGACCAGTGCCATGGAGCTAAGAAGAAAAAGTAGAGAAAGTCTCACTATTTTACTTTATGCAAATACTGATGGTAGGGAAAAATTACTCCTCTAGGTATAGAAGGGTCACAAGAAGTAAGGTGCTTCGAACATGTTAAAACTCTGCAATTAAAATCTAAAGCAAAGAAAGTATGGACGACTACGGACATTTTTGCAGAATGGCTCAAGAAAATAGACAAAACAACGGCGAGAAAAAACTGCAAAATTTTACTTTTTATGGATCAGTGTACCGCCAATCCTCAAACGACAGACTTCTTGCAACTGCTTTCTTGCTACCGTTTTCTTCCCGACGAATTGCACGAATGTAGAACAACCTTTAGACCTGAGTGTCATTAAGAATTTAAAAATGCTTTACATGCAAAGGTTGATTCAAACAGCCCTTCAAAGTACAACTACAAAATTGCAGTTATATAGTTTTAGTTTTAAGTAAAAATATAGTTTTAGTAAAGTGTAGTTATAGTAAAAATATAGTAAAATATAGTTTTTGTTTTAAATATTGATAAAGCAAATTAATATACATTTTTATTTTAATATATGATGTAACTTTTATGCATTTCTCTTTTATTTAAAATTGAAAAAAAAATAAATTAATTTAAAAACATGAACATGATTTCACTTTCCCGAACTAAAGTAAAAACTGAAACGGTTAAAAATTGGTTCAGTAAAGGGGGATGTTTTGAGCTCAAACTGAAGTCAAAGTGTTGATGATGAAAGGATGGTGAAACTGTGATTATGAATGAAGAAGACTAGAAACTCTTGAGAAACATTACAATTGAGGACGTAAAGTGTGACTGCAATGCAATCACGTCATTTTATGCACAGTTGAAGAACTGAACGAAATCGTTTTATCAGATGAACATTTAAATAGCGGAAAAAATGAAGAAAATAAAGAAATAATCTCCTCTCCCTTCTAAAATGCTATCTACCCTGAGAAAAATCTTTGTGTATAAAAATACAAGCGAGAAAATGTTTCACGATCTTGTAGACTTAGAAGATTTTTTTTTAAAGAGGAAACGTGAAAAATGTACATTGTCCTAACCGGGACTAAATTCTGGATCTCTTGAATACACGCCGAGTGTGCCACCGTTACACCATAAAGGCATGCTGGAAGGAGGGATAAAATACCTGGGCGCATTTGTAGACTCATTAGTTTTCTTTTCTTTGAAGAAGGAAAAGTGAAAAATGTTCTTTACCCTCGCCGGAACTCGATCCTGGACCTCTCGAATACGCGCCGAGTGTGCTACGGTTGCACCACGAAGCCAAGCTGGAAGGAGGAAGAAAATACCTTATAAAAGTGAATTCGGTTCATAGCACTTTGCTTGAGATTCAGAATCAGAAGACACATCAGACGACAATTAAAGACTTTTTCTTTTTAAAAAAGTTAAAATTTGCGTTAAAATGTTATTAGGAAAAACAGTTACTCTTTCAAGATAGTTATTCAAAACAAGGTATTTTTAAAATTTAGAATAACAACGTGTAAAAATTTGAGTTTTTATGAGTTTAAAACTGCTAAATTTATAATAATATTATTTTGAAAATATTTGTTATGAAAGCAGTTTAAGTTCTGCAGTTGCTTAAAATATTAATATTAATTAAATATTTGTTTAAAAAGGAATTTTAAATTCATTTCAACATAGTTAATACTTTAAACGCTTTGTAAGTACGAGAATAAACTTTTGCATTATTAGTTGTAGGTTAGTGGTACCCAACTTGTGCTGCTAATATGTGTATGTCGGAAATTAAAATGGCGTTTATACGTCTGTTGTGAACGGTCCTTGTAGGATGTATAAACGGTACTCCGTTGTATAAGCAATGGACAATGATATTCAAGTAATACGACGCCAGCAGTTTGATAGCAAAGACAGTCAGTTTTGCCTTCAGAAAGTGCGGAGATATTCGCTCAAAGGCCAGTTACCTTTTCCGTTCAAGAAGTATTTTTATTGTATCTGCAGATACGGAAAGATATTTTTTCTTTTCAATTATTTCAGGCTCGAATTCGATTTTCTTGATGGCGTTAACAGTTGCTAAGTTTTCTGAGAATTTCAGTTTCCGTGAAAAGTTCAACGGGTCGAAAGAAATACTTCTTTGTTTAATTGAAGCCACCAAAGCAAAGGATTATTTGCTCAATTGAAGCAGTGCCTTTTCAGTGAACGTTGTATGGAAAGTTGGCTTATATTTATGTTACACATGAGGAAAAAATGGAAAGCGCTCATGCAGTTAGTCCGTTAGCTGGGATTCGAACCCAGGTTTGTCTGTTAGAGTTCTCTATTTTATCTAAAGATGCATCGTTGAAAGGCGAACATGAGAAATATAATAGATAATTGTCCTATTCGAACTAGCAAAATTTGATTTATTTCAATTCCTTTCATTTCCAGGGCAGCATATAAGCACAACGTTTAATGTAAGTCAAAACGTCAAAAACTGCGAAATAAAGATAAGGACAGCTTGCGCTTTGACTTTTATGCCCAGAATGATAATCGCATTTTATGGTCTGGAGATTTTAGAGCTTCTTTTCCTTTTTGATTAAGGCAGATAGCTCTCGTGTGATTTGCTATAATCCAAATAATCTAACGTTCATTTGATTAAGCCTAAATGTCTTTTTTTCTTCTCTGAAGTAAAAAAATCAGATCTTCTAGGAAGGTTTTTAGACAAGGACAATTTAAAAAGCTTGAAATTTCTGTTTTTAAGTGGGTTTTTCTAGAATTTACTTATTAAAAACAAAATATTTCTAGCCTAGCAATATGTTCATAATTTCAATACCTACAAAATACTAACATCTGAAAACTGGATGTAAGCAAAGGAGTTTAGTTAAATCCAAATAAATACTCTGAATTACAATAGAAATTGAATAGGCATTTAAGTTAAAGTTTACTTTTTAAGTCAGTTAAAACAAAGAAATGATTTCAAAAGCAAAATACGTTTGAATCATAAGCAGTGATATTTTTCATAGAAAATATAAATAAATTAAAATAAAATACAGTTTTTGTTTTAAATATTGATAAAGCAGATTAATATACATTTTTATTTTAATATATGATGCAACTTTTATGCATTTGCTTTTTATCTAAAACTGAAAAAAATAAAATTAATTTTCTTTTAAAGATTATTAATTAAAGAAATTAAATACAAATAACCAATTTACGCTACGCAACAAAGCATATGTTCTCTTTCTTCAACTTAACACGTAAACGTTTAGTCATGGATATCTACAACTGAGGTGTTATATTAAAATATTTTAAATGTAGTACAAATGTAAATCTGAGGCTGCTTTAAGCAGACATTAGACTCAGAGAAAATGTTTTCAGTGTCGTTGCAGTAAGATAGCTTTATCGACCTTTGTGAAGAAATTATTTAAAATGTTTCTTACATCCTTTTGTGATCTTGCCTAGTCACCCATTAACATTTTCTCATGCATGTTGTGTACATGCTAATTATAAAAAAATGTAATTAATGTTGAGCTGAGATATGGCATGGGCGTTTGGATTCCTAAATATGGAAACTAAACCGTTAAAACACTGTACATACAGAACTTCTTCAAATATAAAATTTCAATTAAAAGTTAATCTTGGCAACGATCCATCTGAAGACATTTCTTTTAATTAAGGAGAATTATACAGGGTGTTTATAAAGTCCCGGACCCATTTTGATGTTTAATAACTCATAAAATAATAAAGATAGATTAAAATTAATAACATAAATGGTTAGATAGACTCAAAAAGTTTCATGACCCTTGTCAATGAACTTCCACGTGTGCCCCCTTCGTCGCGCGGCGGAGAATATCAAGTCGATATTCAATTTCACGCCAGGTACCGGCAAGCATGTCGGCATCCACAGCAACATCAAAATCACTTGTGCAGGGACGTCGGGAACGTTTCTTATCTGCGATACTTCCAGTTTCTAGAAAATTCTTTTTCCACTGCAAGATGCTGCTTTTGGATGGAGGATCTTTTTGGTAAATTCTTCTGCAATTTCTCTGTGTTTGTATTATGGGTTTCGCTTCTATGAACCACCATAAAATCTGTGTTTTCTCTTGTGGTGTATACATTCTCCTTAATATCCGGTCGAATAAAACATCACATACAAAAGTACTAGAACAAACACATCAAAAGTAAACATAACATTGCAATAGTTGCCAAAAACAAAAGAGAAAAATGCAATTAATAAGCAGACGATATTTAGAAAAGTACAGATATTTAGACTGGAAAATGAAATTATCTGAAATTAACCACAGGCGCAAACGATATTTACAAAAGTAAAGATATTCAGACCTGAAAAGGAAAATATATAAGTTATTCCATCAATAAATGCCATAAGTTTGTTTATATCTTCATTATATTATGAGTTATCATTAAACATCAAAATGGGTCCGGGACTTTATAAACACCCTGTATTTTTAACTCTGCAGGATTATTATATATCTCACAAATAAATTTAATTGAATCCTTAAATTGCACCTGGAAGTTTGCTTTAGATAGCGCACTTGTTTAGTTTCTTAAGAATTCTATACATTTAATTTATGGAAATGAAATAAATAGGGTTTGATGCAAATATAAAAATTATTTTAGGGTACCACCAGAACTGATAAAAACTTAATATGCAAATATTTGAACCTTTATAATAACAGTCAATTTTGTTTTAAATAAATATTTAAGTAATAGTATTTGCTAATAATGTTATTATAGGAAATGAATCTAACCTGCTTTCTATATTTGAGCAATTATAATAAAATAATTCTGCAGATTTAAAAGTCGTTCTTCCTAATTAAAATATTTCGGTATAAATTGCCTTTCTGTTTTTATACGATAATTAAACATCAAGAACGAAGTTGTTGAAAGGGAAAGCAACTGGAAATTTGTCATCAGAGAATTATTTTAATTTAGATTTTATTCTTTGTTATTTAAACAGTACTGCTTGATATTTCAAGCCATTTCGTAAGAGGTATAAATTATATTTATCAAAAAAGTTTAGATTTTTGCGGCTCTAATTAGATTTTATATATCCTTCAGCTATCTGATGTTTTTTCGTACCTTTTTCTGATAGTCTGTCAGTTTTTACCACCACAGTGATATTAACATTATTTGTTTACATTGTCTGGTAATAAAATATTTTGCTGGATCCTTTTTGTAATCAATCTGTATCAACTAAAAAAGAATCAGCTTGGTTTTGCAACTTTTGTAGAAATGCAGTCAATTTACAGATGTTTCTAAACCACACATTTAGAATATAAAGAAATGTGTTTCTTAATCTTAATTATTTTTTTATACTTGAAAAATCATATAATTGCATTTTATTTTAACGCACGCATTGCTAATAATATTCTTTTAATGTGACTAATGTAATGATTTTAATTTAGCTCTTTGTCTAGTAAAAATGGGAAAAACGTAAAAAGTAATAATAAGCAGCTTTTTCTATCCTTCTAAGATAGTCGACCTTTTTTAACAAAGCCACACGAATTTAAAATGTAGTTTTCTATACAGTAGAGCTGTTCAAACTCTTCTGCATATGTGTTATTTTATTTCTTTCTCTCTTTCTTTTTTAAACGAGTTATAAGGTATTTCTCCCGCCTTCTTAACATACTTTTGTGACTCAAGTGGTAAGCACACTCGGCGCGTATTCGAGAGGTCCTAGGTTAGAGTCCCGGCCACGGCATTGCTCATTTTTCAATGTCTCCTGTTTCGAAATAACCTAATGTCTTTACAGTGGCGTCCAAACCAAAAAAGGTGGTGAATGGTGATTCTCCACCACAAGGATTTGGCGATTGGGTCCCCTAATTCTCAGTTGGCCTTTAATAGAGGTAATATCTAAGGTATTTTCCCCGCCTTCTTAGCATGCCTTTGCGATGTAATAGTAAGTACACTCGGCGCGTATTCGAGAGGTCCGAGGTTCGAGTCCCGGGAGGGCATTGCGTATTTTTCATGTCTTCTTCTTCGAAATAACCTAATGTCTTTACAGAGTAAGGTCTATAATCAGACTGTGAGCAGGTAGAATATGAATACGAAATAATAATCTAATAATATAATGAGTTAGTAATCGACTCAAAAGTATCACATGACAAGTTGAGCAGCTTCGTTAGAACTATTTCAAATTCAAAACTTTCAGCCTTTAATTGAAATTTATTGCATAATCGATTGAGCTTGAAATATGCTTGTAAAATACACTCACGTTTGTGAAAATTGCAACACCATGAAGGACTTACGCAAGTGAGCTGAAATTTTCAGGAAATGCAAAGTAGCGCAAAATATGCAAATGATTAGAATTGCGAATCCGTAGCGCATGCGTATGCTGAGCAGCGCCCTCTGAACGGTTGATGGATCCGAATAAATAGACGGCTGTAGCGAGGCGTGTATGGTTATCGGTGGTTATCTGCTAGTGGTAAACGTTAACTCAATCTGTACTTATGCCTCGTCGACGAAAGAGAGCGAGATTTGAACAACTTACAGAGTTTGAACGAGGGAGAATCATCGGCCTTCGTGAAGCTGGATTGTCGTATCGTGCAGTAGCCTCTCGTGTGCAGCGTAACAGCAGCACAGTGATGCGCGTTTGGAAGCAGTGGACGGACGAGTGTCGGACAACTCGGAAATCCGGGAGTGGACCCCGAAATGTGACGTCAGCTCGCGATGATAGACACCTGGTCCGCATGGCGCGGACGGACCGTACAGCTTCCTCTAGACAATTGGCAGCACTGTGGTCAATAGCTACAGGTGTTTCATTGTGTGCTTCATCAATTCGTAGACGTCTGCTGCAGTGTGGACTGCGCGCACGGACTCCTTTATACAGGATCCCCCTAACGCACGACCATCGCCGCCTGCGGCTACAATGGGCCAATCAGCATAGAGACTGGCGTGCTGATTGGCAGCATGTCGTGTTTTCTGACGAATCCCGCTTTAATTTGTGGTACCATGATGGCCGCATTCGTGTCAGACGCTATGCCGGTGAACGCCACCTTCCGGAGTGCATTATCGAACGCCACAGTGGACGAACACCCGGAGTTATGGTCTGGGGCGCCATAGCATATCATAGACGATCTCAATTGCTACGAATTGTGGGCAATCTGAACAGCAACCGGTATATCCGTGAAGTTCTACAGCCCGAAGCTGTTCCCTTCCTTCAAAGCTTGCCAGGCGCTGTATTTCAACAGGACAATGCCCGCCCTCATACTGCTCGGATTGTTAAATCCTTCTTTGCAGCGCAGCAGGTACAGCTTCTTCCTTGGCCTGCGTGTTCCCCGGATATGTCGCCAATTGAACATGTGTGGGATGTCATTGGTCGGCGTCTTGCTCGTGATCCTCGTCCTGTTGCGTCTGCAGACGAACTTTGGGTACGCGTACAAACGATATGGAATGCTCTTCCTCAGTCAGACATTCAAACTTTGTTTGACTCCATGCCACGTCGTGTAGCAGCACTTATTGCGGCGCGTGGTGGCCACACAAAATACTGATTCTGATCTCTTGTTCTTGTTTGTTTGCTTTGAACATTTAATCATTTATTTGTACCACTACCACTCAACTGTGTATTAAATTGTATTCAATTATGACGATTCCTTCTTGGTGTTGCAATTTTCACAAACGTGAGTGTATTTAATTTTAACAGCACAGCTATCCGTAGAATATAATTCAACGCCATAAGATGGCAATACTATTTCAGATTTTGGAAATCATTCGTTATAAAATTAGTTTAAATATTTTTCTATTAGTTTGTTTAATTATGGAAAACAGACAAGAAATATCATTCTCTGATTTAAATGTTATAAACACATTAGAGTCGAACCTCTGTTAGCCTCGAGCTTCTCTCTCCTCGCCCCTCTCTATATAAATAGAGATCTTTGTAAACAGATCCAGCAATCAGTTTAAAGAAATCATTGGGAAAACAAAGAAAATTTTCAAAAACTGGTATCATAGCTAAAAACTATCGTCAACAGCCCTCGAAGGAAACTTTTCGAATATTTGGTTGATTGGTTTACTTGAGCGGAAACGAGTTCTTTGTGTTAAAGGTCTACGAGGAACAGAACTTCAAATGAAGCACTTTTGAATTAGCTCTGTCCCACATAACTAGGCAGACCTTCGGTTCCAGAGAAAATGTTTCGGCTAGGAACTGTCAGTTGAAAAGGGCAGGAGAAGCTTCTTTCCAGGAAAAATTTCTCCTAGCTTCTCGAGTTGCTAGATGTAATAACCCCCCTTTTTTTATTAAAAAACAGACAATCTCCCCGTGCATCACAAAAGTACAACACGGGTCTTACAGATGTAAGTTAAATACAACATTAAACATTACACATAAATAAAACGAACAAAAACAAGGAACAGCAGTCTAGATTTCACAAAAACTGATAAGTTCACTGGCCAAATCGCACCAAGGTTTTTCAAATCATTCTGCATGCATAATCTAGGACCATCGAAGATAGAACACGAATAAATTAAATGTTCCACATCCTCAGGTACTCTTTTATAACATTCACATAAACTATTTGATTTAAGATTAAAACGAAACAAATAATTTACAAACTTATCGTGACCAGATAAAACTGAGATACGTTAAAATTAGTAAAAAAGAAAGCCTGTAATTAACAGAAGGAAAGAACTTTTTAGTACACCTAGCATTACAAGATGAGATACATTCTTCATTCCACTTAGATACAAGCTTTTTAAAATAAAAGGACTTTTAATAACTCTTCGGAATGACAATATTTAAGTGGATAGGTAAATTTAAAGCATCTTTAGCTAAGAAATCGGCTCTTTCGTTTCCGTAGATTCCATGATGACCGCGCACATAAGCAAAACGAATATCAATTTTCTTGTCTCTTAGCGAACTAACAGTTAAAAGAGTTTCGATTACAAGTTTGTCGTTGCTAGTAGTACTGTTCAAAAGGTGGAGAGAAGAAAGAGAATCTGAACATATAAGATACCTTGAGAATGCAGACCCATTATCCTTGATCCACTTGACGACAAGATAAATACAGAGAAGTTCTGCTTGAAAAACTGTGCATTCATCTCGAATACGATGCTTGAAATGGCAAACCTCAGATTGATCTTCAAAAAGAACAAATGCTAGACCAACCTTATTGTTCATTTTACTGGCGTCTGTAAAACAAACCATATGAAAAGACTTCAGAATAGTGTCTTTATATCACAGAAATTTATGGGTTGTAAAGTAGCAGGATGAGGAATATCGGAAAAGGGTACAATTCCATTTACGCAGTCCTCCAAAGTATTGGTTGCCAAAGCCCCCAGAATATTATTCCTATATTCAATTTCGAAATCAATAGATGGAACTCCTGCAAGAATAAAAGTAGCTTCATAACTTAGTGTTCTGTAACCACTAATAATACGAAGGAGAATTCTACGTTGAATCTTTCTCAGATTTCTTTTGTTAAACTTCTTTGAAAGAACATGTCCCCAAGCACGAGAACCATACGAGATGCAAGGCACAATACACTGCTGATAAATCAGTTTCTTGACTTCATAGTCTACTCCAAAAGTGTTCTTAGCAATCCGGTGAAGACCGTTAATAATTTTTTCACATTTAGTAGAGATAAAGAATTCCCATATTCTCTCATAGGGGATTGATCTTTCGGCTTTTCTTATTAATTATCCGTCAATCAACCATCTTCAGTAGTGTATGATGTAAATAGTGTATGATGTAAATAGTGTATGTAGTAAAAGATGCGGTTTAAATCTGTTAAAGATATGAAATTAATTCTATTGACACTGATTCCTAGATAAATGATTTTCAAGTGTAAATGGAGGCAAAGACGTTGCTCAAGATGAAGCTTCGAACCAAAGACACGGAAAAGTTTAGAGGGATGAAGAAATCATTCGTAGCGTAAATATGAAGAATAATGAAATCTGGAAATGAGGGTAATGTTAAAGATAACAATGAAAAGAAATATTAAAATTTACTATGCCAAAATTTTGATTTATGTTTATTTTTGGTAATGGTAAAGCATAGTAGAGGTATTTGCTTAAGAGTAGGGATAACTTCGTTTCTAAAAGAAATTCACTGTTATTCACATTCTACATGGGAAAAAGCAGGAAAATGATGGACACACCCGTGCAATCGGCTCATTCACCTTGGTTTGAACTCGGTTTGTTGACGAAAATCTGCGGTGAATGGGAGCCGGTTGATGAAGTTTTAGGAATGTTACAAAAAAAAGGGTAACAGCCTTTTTTTTAAAGAACCTAATGTCTCATATAAGAAATCTGACAATATTCTACAGTTTGCATGAATTTTAATAGATGAGTCTGCATGAATTTTTCTATCAAATTTTTACAAATCTTTCGCTAATTTATTTTATGTAATGACTATTTTTATCACCAAACAAAAATTAGCAAAATCATTGTCTCAATTAAGCACGTTTTCTTTTATCCGAGGTGATTACGATCTCAGTTTCCTCGTATAATCGAGGTCTTGCTGTAGTGTTAAATTATTCGATCCCGTGAGTTTTAAATTTTCAGACTTTCCTCTTTAAAACTGTATATATAATTATATAAAATACTATTAAACCTCCATAAATTATGCAAATTTAGCTGGGTGTAAAGAAACAGAGTATTTTTAAGTTTACCACGTAATCATTCTTATTTTTGAATTTATTATGTCATGACATGCCTGTTTGCTTATGAACTTGCCGGCTGAAATGAGACTGGCCGAATAGAAATCATCGACTTGGAAAAGTAAACGAATTGCAGTGAATCGTTACGAAAGTTAGCACCTTCGTCTCGTTTATCTTGTAATCTCTGCAAACGAAACCTTTTATTTAGTGTTAAACAAAAGTTAAATGCTAAAATCAAGCTCCTATCTAATGCAATTTCGTTTACTGTCTTACACACGTAGCTTGTTAAAATTTACATGAAAGGAATAAGTAAGAATCGATATACTTATCTGAGTTTCAGTTATGTTCTTAACAAATGCTTAAAAGACTGGATTTCAAAAACTGATTTTTTAGTTTTAAACTTTTAATTTTTAGTTTGAAATTTATGTTCACAAAAATTAAATTTCAATAAATTTATCTGATATTATTTTTAACTTTTTCAATATGTTGTTAATTCAATATGTTGCTATTTCGAAAAATATCTAATTAATCATTCGGGGTAGCGACTTATAAAATGATATGCAGCGTTATAAATTTTTGTCCCTCTGTGTGTGTCAGTGATAGTGCGTAATAAATATTTCATTTTATAATAGTTCCTGTGTCTTACTCATTCCAGTCACTAATTGCTTTAAGATTTAAAACTACGCAAAGTGAACAAGAATCGTATTTAAGTTAAAGAAAAAAATGAAGAAAGAGGCTTAATATCTATAATGGATTACGTTGGTGTAGAGATATTAGGTATTTTTTTTAAAGCAGGAGACATGAAAAATGAGCAATGCCCTCGCCAGGAATCGAACCATGGATTTCTGGTACACGAGCTGAGTATGCTGACCACTACACTACGAAGGCATGCTAAGAAGGTGGGAGAAACGCCTTATATACTTCCCCTTTTAAAGGACGACTGAGGATTAGGGGACTCAATCGCCAAATCCTGGTGGTGGAGAATCATCATTCACCACTCTTTTAAGTTCGGGCGCCACTGTAGGAACATTAGGTATTTTTTGAAAGCAGGAGAGATGATAAATGAGCAATGTCCTCGCCGGGACTGGAACCACGTACCTCTCGAATACATGCCGAGTGTGCTGACTATTGCACCACGAAGGCATGCTAAGAATGCGGAGAAATACCTTATAATGGGGAGTTGCATTATCTTTCATACTAAAAATCTGAGATAGAAAATTAAGCAGAACGTTTATTCTCTTTTATTCTTTTATTTTATTCCTTAAGGCTGTTAAATATAATGTTATTTGTTATAATGTTAATGTTATTTTGGAATGCTCTTATTTTCTATCGATTGCATGAAAGGTATAGATCTATATAGATCCATATAGAACTGATTATTCGAGCTTAATCGCTTCTTCATAATTTTCTATTTAAATTATAATTAAAATAAATAGATTAATAAAACACGTGAATTAAAAAGATTTAATTTTTCTGTATAGCTTTAGAAAAAGTATTCTGGTTAAGGAGATCTGAGTACAAAATTTTATGTACTGTTTGAAATAATGTTGGGTTCTTATTGATTGTATTTCTGTGTATGGTTTTTCTATTTAAATCTAAAGTTCTAATAGAACCCCACGAACACTAGCAAGCGAATAATCGCTTAAGTGTGTGTACAGAACACGTAAGGCTTAAAGAGGGTTTAAAACCCTTTATTTTTCAGTATATTTACAATCAGTTCCTTCTTGAAACTTTACACAAAGCCGCCACGCGGACTTGAACTTAATATAATAATAATTTAAACTAAAACTAGTTTAACTAAGCTATTAAAAGGTATAGCCGAAGCTATCAGAATCTGACTAGTTGGCCCCCAAGTATTAATTAAATCGGCGAAGCCAAGCAAGGACCTAAAGTATGGCCGAGCGTAGTAACAGCTAAGAGAGACGTAGCCGAAAGGCAAACGCGCGTTAGTCAGGAAATCAGACTCTCTCTCTGAAGTCGGTGAAGTCACGACTTAAATAGTACTCTTTCTCATTTGCTTTAACTGTGTTCCTGAATTTACATTCTGGCAGGAAATTGTGAGCTGAAATTAGAATAAGATAGGAAAGATACAAAACTTAAAATAACTGTTAATAAACTTAGGATAAAGCTTACATCTGAATAATAGAAGCAATTTAATGAACGTAAAATGTAGAATAGTTTTCATAAGAATATTATGTGCGAGCTTTTAAATTGCATCAAAATTGAATACCGTTAAAATGTAATCAATGCAAAATTTAAGAATCAACCAGAATAGGTTTCAACAGAAAAACAAAACTACAAGTTTCTCAGCATTCTCATCTCCTTTCTATGTTTTATTTTATGTACAAAATTTACGGCACAGTCGGTATCTTAAAAGCTATTCCCACTGCGGTACATCCAAAGAATATGTATTGTTAAGAAGGAAAACTTCGCAGAAGCAGAAGTGGCTCCCTTCCAACGAAAAGGGAAACAACTGCGCATGCGTGAAATATCTGTCGCCAAAAAGCGCCAAAGCTCGAAGCTGAATGTCGAAGTTGGTTTGGACAGGTTCGACCGTTACGTTTAGCAAGAGTTTAAACAAAGAATAGGTTCTTTGGTTTCAAGTAGCGATATGGACAATGGAAGTTCAACAGCCAGTGAAAGTGAAACTTCACCTAATATTTCATCATTTCCGAGTTTAAATTACCGCGACAAGTCAAAGAACGATTCATCTTAACCCGTGTTCCTCAATTTCCTATACACGTCGCGGAGGGGTAAAATGTCGGCTAGGTACCAAAGAACCGGCATATCACAGAGGGGAAATTTTCGCCAACAGATTCCGTCGCCAAATCCCTTGGTGAATGTTCCCTTTTCTTTGTAGCGGCGTTGCAGACAAAGTGGTTTACATTACGTCTATGGAGCCTTTCCTTCTTTACATAGAGGTTCTTTGGTACATCTGAGCTAACAGAGTCAGTTGCATGTGTAGACTAGCTCCGCTATGCCTGCAGTTCAGATTTTGCAACTTGCTGCCCTGTGGGAAAAAATGGTTTTGGAGATGGGTCGGCTATGTCAGTTGCCTCCGTTAACTCAGATAAATCCCAGTGGGAACGGCCCTTTATAGGACTTCCGACAATCCTTTCGCTTTTCGGTGTTCCATGATACCCACTGCAGCCAGTTTCTTACTGTTTCTTTTAAGACAAGCTGTGCTATCAATGTGCTGCTAGGTAAAATGTTTTATATGTATATTATTGTACTTTTTGTGGTCCTTATCAATGCCTGCTTTGGATAAATGTGGCAATTCTAAAGCTAATACATGCAGCATAATGACCTACTGGAGAAGAGCTCTGTTATTAGCCTAAAACCAACCAACCGGAGCTAGTGTCTGTATTATATAGTGAATCTATGTAACTTTGGCTAATCGCATGGACTTGTCCTGGGTACGTATCTTTCATGCTTCTGCCTTATCAATTGTCGATGGTAGGTTACGCGTCTGCCTTGGTCATAACAGGTGACGGGGAATCAGGGTTTGATTCCGGAGAAGGAGCGTGAGAGACGGCTACCACCTCCAGGAAGGTAACAGGCGCCCAAATTACCACCTCCAGAACGGAGAGATAGCGACGAAAAATGACAATACGGCACTCTTTTGAGAACCCCGTAACTGCAATGATGAGTAATAATGAAACTGAATGAGTATACTCTAAATCCTTTAACGAGTATGAAATGGAGGACAAGTCTGGTGCAGCAACTGTGATAATTCCAGCTCCAGTAGCGTAAGTATTTTCATGATATCCATCGAATAAACATGGTTTGCGATAGAACAGTGATTCTCAAATCGTTTCTCCTCATGCACGGCTTTCTTCACTGTTAGAATATCATCCATCCTGTTCTACATTTCCAAGACTCGAAAATACAAATATACATTTATTTAGATTTAGATTATCTTTTGATTTGTTTTATAACTAAACTACAAAAAGTATAGAAAATGTTGATAAAGACCAAAACGTAAAGAAACGTAGTTGAACTAAAACTACATGCTTGACAACTAAATAAGAGGCTGTTCGCATTCCCTCCTTGAAATTCTGAAATTTCCCTAAGGGGTGAATTCCTCTGATGCCTACTGTGAACAACTCTGTGTTTGTCGTCGAATCAATGGAACACTCTATAAATACTCTCTAGCAATGCAGATCTTGCAAAGAATGTGTCAGTTTTAATAACCTAAAGAATTTTTAACCTTGAAATATATTTAAAATAAATTGCTTACTTTGTATTCAAATATATAAAAATGTCAATATTCAATTCCCACTTTAATAGTCTTTTGGATTTCCAAAAATTCTTTCTTTTACTTCCTTCACAGACTTTTCCATTACAAAACACATTTCTGTGAAGCTTTTTAATTTTAGTCTTTCATATGCTAATTAGTAACTGCCGAGATTTCGGTATCTTTTCATCGACTTTAAAATTAATAAAGCTGATATATTTGAATATATTTCCATCATGACTCTGGGGATAAAATGGAGGTTTTATAGCAGCCTGAGTGTTTCCTTAATGCGATAGTTTACAAAGGACCAGAAACATTAATTTAAATCGACATAATTTAAAAAGTAATGAGAACTTATAAAGCAGGAAACAAAAAAAGTTACATAGGGCTTACATACTTCCAGAAAATTGACACTGTTTTAAATCTTTCTTCAAATAATTGTTATGTATTCAAATTTAAATGATAAAGAAAGGGCATCTGAAGTTTTAATAGATCTTTTATTAGTTTCCAGAATTTTTTCTTCTTCCAGATTTCGGAAATTACTACCAATACTTTTTCAGCTCCATTTAATAAACTCGCATCATAATAATGGTCCATCGTTTGCTATAATGCTAATGCCAAGGTTAAAATTAATCCTGCATTATATACAGCGGATGAAGAACGAGTTCTCAACGAAGTAATCTATTATTTGTGAGCTTCTGAGGTAATGTTTTTTGCTTTTCAGTCAGAAAATTATGAAATAAGAAAGGCAGAAAATAAATGCAAATAACAGTATTGCACCTGAGTATAACTTCTTAAGCAATAATTCAAAATAACTTAATTTTGGTTTATATGCATCAGTACATAAGTACCGAATAACTGAATGACTATCAATGGAATTGTGATCTCAAAATAATTTTGGATAAATGACAATACTCCAGATACTCTACTCATGTTGATAGTGTGTATTTTTATTACCGTATTTCAACTGAAAGATATTTTTAAAGCGAAACTGCTGGATTGCTTTTTAGGCAGGTATTATAGTACTAATTCTTCCATTAAGTCATCACAGAGAGATGATTACACAGAAATCCAAAAGTTGCTTGAAACATATTTTCAATACTAGGATGTTGAAAGATAAAGACACTAATACAGAAACCAAAATGGAGTTAGCTGCTGTATCATGTCTATAATAGATGTAAGATCTTACTAAATATCAAGACAAAAGCATGGGATCTTATCTTGTGACATAGTGTTTGTTTGGTTTTACTGTCTTAAGATTTCACCCAAAGTCAGCATGGTAAACAAATAAGTTTTTCTCATGGCAAAGGATTCTAAGAACTTTCTAGATAAAATTACAAGTTATCCAGAGAGAGTAAAAAGTAAACTTTGTTAAATGACCATAATGCATATAGTTTATTAGGTCGTCTGTGTTTACTGCCAAAACCAAATTTTACTGCTTTTCCCGAAACTCGTCAAATTCCTTGAAGTGAAAAATTACAACGCCACTAAAATTCCCTCCTCAAAAGAATTTCATCGTAAAATACGAAACATGTTATAAGGAGTACATAAAAAAGGGGCGAAAAATTCTATATCTGTGCTACAACAGCCTGTGGGGAAAAGATTATAGTTTCTGCTTACTTTGGGATTAGCTGCAATTCTGATTGAAGAGTATTTTAGACTTGATGTCAATGTTTACATTGGCCGTCTTTCAAATGATTGAAATTTGAATATCTGTGGATAGTATGTCGAGCTATGCATATGAGATTTAAGTATTAAGGGAAAATTTGTTATTTCTGGGTGGAAGGAAAATAACTTTCAGCTTTCGTAAGGTAGCTATTGAAAATATTAAGAACCAGTACCTAATGAAAATCTTTTTACTTTCGATTGTGGCAACGCTTTTGAAATTTTTAACAGGCAACAACGAAAAGATATCACTTGCCCTGGACTATGAAACAGTAAAATAATAACTAGTAAAATAATAAAATAAAATTCTCGAGCTCTTTTTAAAAATTTCGGTCGTAAATTATTCATTTTAAAAAGAAAATTTTGTTTTAAGAAAATGCCAGAAATTGCTCACAGTTATAAATTCAAATTGTACCAAAATATTCTACTCAATTTCAAAACATAGTGTAGCAATGTAAGCTGATGAACGTGCCATTTTTTTACATATATTTCATATTGCATATTTTTTCCATGATATCTAAATAAACCTTTATTTTCGGTCCAACCGAACCTCTGAAATTTGGGTTCAACAGAATATCTAAAGTTATTTATCTCACGAGAATTACAGTACTTAAAAACTAGTTTTGTTGAATCAGTATATGAGTATAAAGTATGAAATTATAGTAACTCTTAATATAACAATAATTAAAAGTTTGTGTATTTTGGTATAATATACATGAAACATCGCAATATTCATTATTCTAATACGTGCGTAAAAGCAAGTGGAAAGGCCTGGCGATGCCACATGGCCAAGAATATAATATCAATGATTCTCTTCGTGCTACACCTATTGCGTGATTCAGTCTTTTCACTAGACATGATTGTCTCAATATTCACCTCTTTTATACTATAGACCCCCGAATTCTCTTAATGATTCTAGACAGCGTATGGATTAAAGCTGGAATATCAACTGGCAGAGTTGGACGGTAGAAAATAAATGTCAAGTGGCCACTAACAAAGGCTCCATTTTTAAAATATTCAAAATCCTCGGCTTCAATGCTCTTCAGTCTCATTTCCATCAGCCCGGTGAGGGCCAGAGGAAAGGAGAAGTTAAAGTAAAAGTCTGAATCATAAAAATTGGTAAAGGAGCATAAAATACCTTACGAAGGGACCTGATTTTATAAGGGAAAAAAACCAGATTATTTTGCATTCAAAATAATGTTATATACTAATTTTTTTTTAAAATTTAATTTTATTTTCCCCAACAAAACTTTAGCCTGCTTTGAAATTTTCAAATCAGATAGTTTTGAAACGGGATTAATCGAAGCCGAACAATGCAAATTATTGCTGCATATAAAAACTATGTTTGGTTGAAATAATTCATGTATATAAAATCATAAAATTACAGTAATTCTTAATATTGCATTAGTTAAAAATTCATTTTGTTGAATGAATTCATATGTTTACTTGGAATTAATGTATAATTACCGTAAAATTTGTTCTAAGGGAAGGACAATGGAGAGGGAAACAGCGTTAAATAATTTAAAATTCCTTACGAAATTAGAATATGTAGCAACCAAATCCAAAATAGTTTTCAATTTATCGGAAATAAATTATTTAAAATGGTATTTGCAACCTGAAAATTTAATATTATATTCTAACAATCAAAAAATAATTTTGTCTTGGACAAAATTTGTCTTGGAGTAAATAAAAATGACTCTACTTGCTGCTATCTAAAGAAATATTCCAATTTCGAAAGCTTCTGTATACCCTTATATTTCTTTCTTTTATATGAACTGGCACAAATGCATCAAAATATTAAAAAGTATTAATCCTCTGAACTGACTTTCTCCCATGGTTCAAGTGCAGCTGCATATATAGGATTGTTTCTTGGCATCTTCGAGAAAAAATCGTGGACTTAGAAAATTCATTTTCTAGAATGTCACCCAGTTGGCGAAAATTTGTGTAACCACAAAGTTGGGAAAATATAGCACCTAAGGGCTATTAGAAGATTCTAGGCTTCTAACTGTGCTATTCTCGGAATTTCAGCATTGATGAATACATAACTGCAAAATCTGCAACATTACATACAAAATTAAGCCCTTTGGGTTAAGGAAGCATGAGCACAAAAACCTATTATAAAACATACATGCATCAAATAAACAATTTAATTACTAAAAACAATCCATAACACTAGAAAAATGCACAAAAATCAAAATGAAGTCAAATAAATACAAATATTTGCATAAATGTGTGACAATATAATTAAGTATAATTTACAAACTAAAATAAAAGTTTTTTTTCAAAGCAAAATATATTTATATACGTAAGTTAAAAAATAATTTAAAAAACCTGTAAGTGAATGTTTAAAAAAATACTTGTATGTCGATGCAAGCAAAAGAGAAATCAGAATTTTTTCTATTAATATGCTCACATTCAAATGTAAAGCGTTTCTGTCGATATATCAAAAATAAAACAGCCCTCTAACATGCGTCTTCTGAAATATTTCACCACTATTCTTATCATTCAGTTCGATGATAAAATTTATTACAAGCTGATATTTCCTTAAAATTCGTTATTAAATCTTTACAAACAATTCAAGATGAAAACAACGAACTCTTACAATTTCTTACAGCCTTCCCATTACTGTCTATAAGCTGACTGCTGCTGTCTTGTAAACCTGCATAAATGCACCAATCAAGATTTGAAGTAAAAGATTTACATAATGAATTAAAATCTTTACAAAGTCTAAATTACATGTAGAAAGGCATATTAAAAAATGCTAACCGCTATCCTCAACTTTTCTCTACTTGGCTCGAAATGTGTTAACGAAAAGTGTTTTCTAACCATAAAGTAATATAAAGCATAATCCCCCCCCCCACGCACACTTTGAGAATTGCGGATGATTTCATGTTTTGCTGCTTAGATTCGTACGGTTGTTTTTAACTTTTTGTTGATTCGAAAGTGAAATATTTTAATCTTAAATGTCGAAGCTGAGGAAAACGTTTTGATTTGCTTCAGTGTATAAAGTGTAAGATCTGTCTGTTCTATTCCACATAAACTAAACTGGATCCTGCAAAGAATCTGGTGAATTCTCGCACAGGCGAGAAATATCAGCACAGAAGTAGGGGGAAAATAACCTTTTATTAAGTAAGAACAGAAGGTCACGTACAGGGTGATCAAAAAGTCAGTATAAATTTGAAAACTTAATAAATCACGGAATAATGTAGATAGAGAGGTAAAAATTGACACACATACTTAGAATGACATGGGGTTTTATTAGAAAAGCAATAATTAGAAAAGCAATAATCTAATCAGAAAAGTAATAATTAGCATTACAAATTAAGACAAAGCAAAGATGATGTTCTTTACAGGAAATGCTCAATATGTTCAACATCATTCCTCAACAATAGCTGTAGTCGAGGATTAATGTTGCGAACAGCACTGCAAAGCATATCCGGAGTTATGGTGAGGCATTGGCGTCGGATGTTGTCTTTCAGCATCCCTTGAGATGTCGGTCGATCACAATACACTTGCGACTTCAGGTAACCCCAAAGCCAATAATCGCACGGACTGAGATCTGGGGACCTGGGAGGCCAAGCGTGACGAAAGTGGCGGCTGAGCACACGATCATCACCAAACGACGCTCGCAAGAGATCTTTCACGCGTCTTGCAATATGGGGTGGAGCGCCATCCTGCATAAAAATCGTACGTTCCAGCAGGTGTTTATCAGCCAGGCTGGGACGATGCGATTCTGTAACATATCGGCGTACCTCTCACCCGTCACGGTAGCAGTTACAAAACCAGAATCACGCATTTCCTCGAAGAAAAAAGGCCCGACAACAGTAGATGTGGTAAATCCAACCCATACCGTGACTTTCCTCGTCGTGCAATGGAGTTTCCACGACAGTTCTAGGATTTTCGGTAGCCCAAATTCTGCAGTTGTGGGCATTGACAGACCCTTGGAGCGTGAAATGAGCTTCATCAGTCCACAACAGGTTACTCAACCAATCGTCATCTTCCGCCATCTTTTGAAACGCCCACACCGCAACAGCTTCACTAAAAGCTTCACTAAATACACTAATACAGCTTCACTAAAAACGCCTTTTCAGGTAACGTCAACATGCTGCTACTGCTGGTGCATCTGATTCTATCTCTCATTACAGCTCCTTTTATACACGATTTTCATGCGCAGTCACTGACGTTTTGCTGTCCAGCGCCATCTGTCGGACATTTTTTGAACATTTTTTTTGGTTCTAATAAAACCCCATGTCATTCTAAGTATGTGTGTCAATTTTTACCTCTCTATCTACATTATTCCGTGATTTATTAAGTTTTCAAATTTATACTGACTTTTTGATCACCCTGTACTTCGTGCTTTACAACAACACCGTCAACTTGCGGTAAAACTTAAACGTAGATTATAAATCAACTTAAACTCTAATTAGAATACAGTCGGATTAGCTTGTTAAGTTACGGCTAACTTAAGTTGACTCACAAACCTAACACTAACCTGCCTATTAATCGAAATGGCTAAAGGGGGAAACAGAGAGGTAGCAACGAAACGTGCGCTGGCTAGTGAAAACACGCTCTGAATAAACGTTGAGATTCACTCCTTTAAATACTCACTTCACTTAACTTTACATTTACATCCGGGCGAGGAAATGCGAGGGGAAATTGAGGAGTTTAGGAAAGGTATTAAACTTAAAATAATTTGTTATGTAAAATAAGGAAACTCTACAAATGAAACGCAAATAAATAAACAGACATATATAGATATATATAATACGAAACAAAAGTTTCATTGTCTTATCCTCCATTCAATTAAATGTTTTCTGTGTTTTAAATTGAAATAAATTCAAGCTATTTTTAAATAGTTTTTGATTTACTTTTGACCAGGGAATGACAATTTCTAATGGTAAATCACACCTAACATGACTTCAAAAATTATGTGTTTTAATATAAGTAGTGCTTTATATTAACAACTGGTTTTTAATTTTCTTGATTTGATTCTGAAATATTCAGTGCCCATTCTTTTCACTTCTTTAGATCTTTCATCAATTTATCTTAGCCTTTTCTTCGAGGTTTGGTGTTAAATTTCCTTTAGTCCTTCTATTTTCCTTTGCAATCAATTTTTTTCGTTCTAACTGTAACAAAAATATGCAGTCGCTTTTGTCAAAGAACTTGAATGAAATTCAAAGAAATATGTCAAAATGCTCGCTTTTTAAAAAACTTGCTAATTTGGTAACTTCAAATTAAATGGGAAATATTTCCGTATCAGGAGATTTCGTATGCCGCCCTTTCGATTAGAAGTGATGTTTTTTGTTACAATAGAATATAAAATTCTTTAGTAAATAAAGGCGTATACAGCATTATATACCGAATGCTTTTATTAGAAATTCGAAACGTATGGAGTTTCTTCGATTGAATTTCAGCAAAAGTTGATAACTACAAAAAATATCTCTATTTTTAGAATCCTACTTCCTATATCAGTGTCTCTAGTGTATTTATTTCCCATAAATGTTATCTTATAGACCAAATGGTTATCTGGTTTTATTACGTTATAAGGTATTTTCTCCCTCCTTCCAGCTCGCCTTCGTGGTGTAACGGTAGCACACTCGGGGGTATTCGAGAGGTCCAGGTTCGAGCCGGTGAAGGCATTGCACAATTTTCATGTACTTCTTCAACATAGAAAGTCAGTTCTTCAACATAGAAAGTGTCAGAAATAAAAGAATGTTTTAAATATATGTAAGTACAGAAAGAACTTTCGCCAACTTAATTTTTAACATATTTCTCTAGATATTCTGTTATTCTTAAAATTTCTCAGTATTTTTCTTACTTTCGGACTTGTTTGAAATTATTTAAATTTTCTCTAGAATACATATGGAAGAAAATCAAGACCATTTCATCAATGATATACTACAAAACGCAGCTATAAAACGAGTGAAAGCAGATACATATGAAAACATTTTGTTGTAGTTTCTACTGATTATCGGTCGCTCCTGCGACTCACTGAGATTTAAACAAAGTCGAAGTTGTTCTTGTGACTAAACAGTGTGAATATCCCGCGCTTCAATGAATGATTTAAGAAATTGTAAGTAACTGTCTAAGTTAGGGTTTGCAAAGTGAAACACGCATGCATTTTTTAAAACTCGCAACCAGATAACGTTCCTTGCATTAAATCAGAAGGAAAATATAACACTTTTATAATATGTGCTATTTTTCACAGTGATTTATTTCACTCAGTGAAAGGAGCAAAGTTCTTAAGCATGTTCGTTATTTAAATTATCTTGTTTTTCGGCAAATTTTTATCACGCAGAAAATTCTTCTGTTTTCTAACAAAATAAAGTCTTTCCAAATTCTCCTTCTAGTAAGTCTGCACCTTTGCAATAAATAACACTTTAACTGTAGGGACTTGAAATCAGATTCAAGTTTAATGCTGAAAGCAGATTTAAACTTGTATTCTTACAGCATGAAATTTGCAAGAAAGTAAAAAAAAAGATACATATATGGTGATTGTAATGCATATAACATACAACAGTGAAGAATACATATAGTGTAACATATACACAGTCCAGTCACATTAATGTGACCACCACGTACTTTCCATGTCAGAATTAAATAACCAATCACAGAAGGCAGGTGGCAGCACAGTGCAGTTGAGCGTATATAAAGGGTGTGTGAGGGCTTCGGAAAACATTTCAATCGTTGGCGTAATGCAGAAACGAAGTGATTTATCCGACTCCCAAAAGGGCATGATCATTGGCTTTCGGGCCAAGGGTGAAAGCATTTCCGAAACGGCTGAGTTTGTGAACTGTTCGCGTGCCGCCGTGGTAAAAGTGTACCGTGCATGGCAAAATGGGACTGTCCAAAATCAGCGACGTGGCAAATGTGGTGCACCACCGGCCATAGATGACAGAGGCGAACGACGGTTGCGGAGATGCGTTCGGGCAGATAGACGGGCTACCGTTGAGCAACTGACCACCAAAATGAACCAAGGGGCTACCAAAAGTGTCTCCCAAAGTACTATTCAGCGAACATTGCTGCGTCTGGGCCTCCGAAGCAGACGCCTGGTTCGTGCACCTATGCTGACTGCTGTTCATCGACGGCGAAGGCTAGAATTTGCACGCCAGTACAGCAGCTGGACGTCCACTGAGTGGCGACAGGTTGCGTTTTCGGATGAATCGCGTTTTATGCTCCATCGGACAGATGGACGTTGGCGTATAAGGCGTGAAACCTCTGAAAGGAACCACCCTGCAACCATTGCCGGAACGGTCCAAGCTGGAGGCGGGAGCATTATGGTCTGGGGAATGTTTTCCTGGCATTCTCTAGGTTCACTGATCATTGTGGAAGGCACAATGGATCAATACAAGTACGCATCTGTCCTTGCGGACCATGTTCACCCCTACATGCGCATTGTTTTTCCTCAGGATGATGGCATCTTCCAGCAGGACAATGCGAGGTGCCATACAGCTGCCAGTGTACGTGCGTGGTTCGAAGAGCACCAGGATGAGTTTACCGTCCTCCCCTGGCCAGCAAACTCACCTGACTTAAACCCAATCGAGCATCTGTGGGACCATCTCGATCGAGTTGTTCGCGCCATGGATCCTCAACCGCGTAATCTAGCGCAGCTGGCCACGGCATTAGAGTCGGCATGGCTCAACATCCCAGAGAACACCTTCAGGGACCTATGTGACTCTCTTCCTGCACGTCTCGCAGCAGTCCGCTCTGCGAAAGGTGGTTATTCTGGCTTTTGACAGATGGTCACATTAATGTGACTGGACTGTGTATACAATATATATAGTAATTGCAATACTAGACCAAAAATACTTTTCCGGTGTACGGTATTTTTTTGAACGTTGTACCGCAATACCCAAATACCATACCATTTATTCTAATGTACTTATAAGAAATAAATTAAAAATTCAGATAATTTCTTCTTTGCAATGAGAAACATTTACGCAAAGATATACCTCTTGCAATACATAAATTGAAATGAAACTACAGAAATATCGAATTCGACTAAAAGAATGCTGTTGAAATGTAGATCAGCGAGAAATCGTTTCGTTCTAAAAAACATAATACCCGGTAAAAAGAAAAAGAATACCTGGTATTACATGACACTTTACAAGAATTAATCTTTTACCGTGACCTTTAAATAAATAATAAAATTGAATTTAACTTTTAACAAAATTAAAACTAAAGCTATTTCATCTTCTAAAGCTCTAGTGTTTATTCCTTTGTTTAGTTTTTGAATTAACAAAATTTTAAACCGAATAATATTAAATATTACGAATAAAAATTTAATAAAGTAATACACAGAAGATTGTAGTTGATAAATTACTGTAGAAATTAATCATTAACGTTAATATTTTTGATGCAGTCTAAAATGCACCAAAAAAAAATTTAATTATAGCATATTGAGCAATATAACTGCACAATCATTTGACACTAGAAAAGTTTTCCATTAATTACTCTAATGGTATGGACATCAGTATTGATGAAAATTTTATGTAAAAAATATAGATTATTTTTTAGTGATTCAATTTATTCATCGGATGAGCAAAGAACTTATAACACTGAAGATAAAAGTTAGTTTTTGACCTTGTTATATCATTAGCCATTATCACTTTCTTTCACCATCCGCAATAAAATAAAAGACGAAACAGAAAGGTAGAAAGGTACACTGCGGGGAAAAAAAAAAAAAAAAAAAAAAAAAAAAAAAAAGAAAAAAAAAAGGACAGTTCTATATCTCCCGTTCTACTGGGACGATAGACGATATACAAATTGTATTTTCCATGTCTCCAAAGCGCGACTCTTAAGATATATATTAGATTTATATGTAGCTATGTTCTAATATAGGTATTTTGGCACAAAATGGGACTTTTTCTGAAATAACATACAATATAAAATTTTTTTTCCGTACTCCGATTCTACGACTCAAATTATGCATAAATATTAAATTTTGTAAAATTTGGTGCAAAATTTATGGAGAAATTCAAAAATTTAACTTAGAGCACTTTTTTTCATTTTGAGCCAAGAATAATTCACTTGGCGAACTTCTTAATGTACGGCAACCTATTTTCCTTTCCTTTCGTTGTGCGGGAGCGGAAAAAAAGTCACATCGTTCCTACTTTCAAATAATTTTAACAAAGTGCGTAAAGTACATTTTCGTTATTATAGCTTTCAACAAATATGGCAAATTTCAAGACGCGTCAGTATATGAATTCAGGTATACCTTTGGAAATTTTGAATAAAAAGCTCTGATTTTTGGCAGGTGTGCTTAGAATTATAACCACTTTAAGATGATCGTGAAAATTTTATACGTTATAATTAAAAATAGTTTTCGAAACATTTATAAAAATTGTTTTAAAATACAAATTTTAAAACTAGATCATAAAAAATGGGTGAATTTTATTTAGAATGAACCTAAATTTCGAATTGTATAGGAAGTAATCAAATAAGTTTCATAAAAAAAAGAGATATCAATAAATACATAGTAATTACATAGTAACTGAATAATTACATAGTAAGTAATTACATAGTAACTGAATACATAGTAAATGAATTAACATTGAGGAGCTAAAATTTTGAGAGCCTTTTTTTTAAAAAACTACTCGTGCGATTTTTACAAATCATGGCAGTTTGGCACAATTTGAGTCGTAGAAGCGAAAAAATGGAAAAAACATTGGCACGCCATTTCAGAAAAAAAGTCCGATTATATAAGCTATATTTGAACAATGTTATATATGAATCTAATACATACCCTAAGTCGCACTTTCAAGACAGGAAAAACGCAAATTGAATTTCATCAATCGGCTAAGTAGAACGGAAGATATAGAACTTTACCCCCCCCTTTTTTTGCGCAGTGTACATCAATGTATTTTCGAGAACTTTCTCGTAACTAACAACGAAAACCTTTATAATGCGGATGAAACGAAAAGAAGCAAAGCAAGTGCAAGTCTCGGAGTTCCGATATGTGTCTATTAACCTCTGGAGTCTGATTTCTCTGTATAATATCATAGAACAAAACTACCCAATTCTAAGATTATATTCACGGAGCCAATATCGAGTCTTTAAAGCACTAACGACAGATTAAGTAGATTAAGGAGTGTTTTAAGGGATAACAAAAACACTGTTATCGTTGACGGCTAATGATAAATAAGAATATTTATTTTTCATATTATAGTCAGTTTCTTACTGAAATCATATTAATGAAAACTAACAAAAAAGGTAATTATTACTACCAAATAGTCCTGTTGCTTGAACTTTATAAAAATTAAAGAAGTAAAATTACTTTAAATGTTTTTGTTCCGATTCTCCCTTTGTTTTTAAAACTGATTTTAATTAACTGTGTACCGAAATGTATTCTGTAATTGCAATGTGCTTCAGGTTACCAGTGTTACGCCGAGAAAACATTCAAAACATTAAAAAATGCAAATTTTAGTTTTTGATGAATCATGAAGGAATCACTTTTAATGGAGACTAGTTGAAACTTGCATTCAACTTCAAAGAAAATGATTGAACGTACAAAGAGCTACACGTAAATTACCTGTTCAAGATATATTTAATGATTAAAGGCTCAGTGGGAATTTCACTATTACGTTTACACATTTTATACACAGTATAAATTTTATTACCTTTGAGAAATTTATACACATATTATATTCCAAATATACGTATAATTTCCGTCAAGTGCTTATAAGCCCAAAGCTAGCAATATCTGTATTCTTCTTGACAGCGAATTCACAAAATAATCGTAAAAATTTACCAAATCGTAGTATTAAAAGACTAGTTTAATAATTTTAACTATTATAATAGTTATTATTGTCTTCTTAGCATTTAGTTTCCATCGCAGTAGAAAAACATTCTGTCAAGTACACAAAGCGTTATGATAATTAACATAATTTTTGATTTGTGAAATAATGCCTGTGCTATTCGTATGATTCACATTTTGATGTTCGAAAATTTTATCTTTTTACATTTCTAAACGGATGCGCGTTTTTTATTCGTAACTATTTGCAAACTATTATTACGTATTCTATCTTGCATTACTAATACAGACTGTAAATTATGATATTTAATCAGCATTTTCATTTATAGAATTTAATATTGCTAGAATATTAAACTTTTACTTCTAAAAGTTGCATTTCATTCTTCAAGCATTTTGTTGCTTGGAACTAACTATCTTTAACTTTCATTAAAATTTTGCATTTTGTTGATTATACAGGTTTCAAATTGTTAATCATGAAAATAATTTCTGTCGTAAAACCTTTGTTCCTTCATGATATATTTAACAATGTTCTATAAAAGTTATAGCTCGAGAAATAATAATAGAAATAATATTGTTATTGATAAATATTAATTGTATATAATCAAATACATTGTTTAATAATTTGTAGAAACATTAGGTATTTTTGAAGCAGGAGAGAGAAAAAATGAGCAATGCCTTCGCCGGGACTCGAACTACGGACTTCTCGAATTCGCGCCGTGCATGCTGACCCCTACACCATGAAGATACTCTAAGAAGGTGGGAGAAGTACCTTATAAACTCCTCCTTTTAAAGTGCGACTGGGGATTAAGGGACCCAGTCGCCAAATCCTGGTGGTGGAGAACCATTATCTACCACTTTTTTATTCGGGCACCACTGCTGAGATATTAGGTACTTTTTGAAAGCAGAAGAAATGAAAAATTAGCAATGCCCTCGCCGGGACTCGAACCACGGACCTCTCGAATTCGCGCCGAGCGTGCTGACCACTACACCACGAATGTATGCTAAGAAGGCGGGAGAAATACCTTATAAATTAAAAATTGTAAACTAAGCATGGAAATCGGAAACATACAGATTTAATATTTATAAACTTAATTTAATAAATTCAGACGTTCTTTTTCCGTGCATATTATTACAATAATTCATGCTTCTTTTAAACGCTTTTGTACATCTTATATGAGCAAGAAATCTCTAAATTTTATAAATGTACTTAAGTTTTGTACTTAAAACCTTAATTAAAAATATATTTAAGATTTTAAGTACAATAAAGATTTGATTTTCGGAGAAAATTCTTATATTATCCCTCACCCTCGTTTGGTCAGTTGACATTGAACGCAATATTTTTTCTGTAAAATATCACGCAGTCAATTTCCAGTTAATCGGAGTAACACCCTAGGCGATTTCCACAGTTAACCTTAAGTCATAATTGATAGCAGTTCAATAAAAAAAAAACAGGAAAAAGGAAATAATTTTTATTTCAATTAGCGTAACAATTAATAGCGATTTACGTATATTTTTAAGCAGTTTAAATTGGAGAATAAGTTTTGGTTACGTAAATTAAATTAGCATTCAAAACAAAAGAACAAATGCATTGTAATTAGCGGGAAAATAAACAGCATTAGAAGTGAAAGAACTAAGTTATAAATAGCATTAAAGAACGATATTTACAAGAGAATATATCATGCCATTGAGGCTAAACTCTCGTAAAAATGTCAGTTAGAACTTCTTGTTTTTTGTGATTTTAATTTTTTTTATCCTTCCACCATAAAAACACATTTTTGCCTTTTGACATTAACGCCTGGTTAATCTCCTTCCTTGGGAGTTTAATCATTTTTTTTTCTCTCCACGCAAGCTGAGGAATCATCGTTTAAGAACGTAAGAAAATGACGAAAAAGGAGCTTATATCTTAATGTAAGAGAAGAACGACTAGATTCTCTGTATTCAATTATACTTTTTTAAAATTTTAATTCACTTATATGTATTTGCGACATTGTATGGGGAGCAAAGTGGTATAAAATGCGTTATGATTAAATAATATAAAATAAAAACTTAATATATTCAGATGTTTATTTAAAATTAATGTGATTTGGAATTCTAAGACAGAATCAGAGAGTTGATTTCTATCTTGCAGTCTGTCAACAACTCACGTAATACGTGGCATCTGTAAATTCGTTCTTACGCTTATGTGCAAAAGTTGCAACATTCAAATTGAAACCAATTAAAAATAGGGACTCCGAAAACTGGTGCTTCATTTCTCTATCCGTGCTTAAAAATTGCGATCTAATAATAGTATTACTTATACTTAATAATTACTTAAAATAGATTCAAAATACAAATTGAATAGAAAATGCAGATACTGATGAGGCAAGTAAGTCTTGTGACCATATAAATAATCTATTTCACACTTATTTGTCTGATTTAACTTATAACATCGTAAGTTGACAACTCATACAACCCCGATTTTCCTAAGTTTTGAACTCAGAAAGAACTGGAAGTTGCTAGATTTAATAGTATTTCTCTTTACAATCCTCCAATTCCATTGCCAGATTTCCCACTACAGAACGCCAGTAACTACCGTGAAACAATTTTTTATTCGAAATATGTTATTTCAGTTATATATTAAATATTTTTACGTAATTTTCATATCTTTATTGTTTATATTCGAATAAGTATTGTTGCGTAGCATTTCATTCATAAAATAATATTGTAAAATAATATGTAAGTGGGTGGGTGTGGCAGCACCTCACCTGTTGTCCGCCTCTCATTCTAGAGCACTGAACCCTCCGCGCAACCCAAGGCAGTCAGCTGTTATACTTGAAGGGAACAAGACGTCTGTAGGAACTAAAGAGACACCGATACTGCAGTCAGGCGGTAATCAACTACAGCGAGACTTTCGGACTTGATAGTTGCTTCCGAAGTTATTGATGTTTCAAATGATTATTGACGTTTCAAATGATTATTGACGGAAACTGAGTTTTGAACTGTTCATTACTGAAACTTGCGTTTTTCTTGTTTATGTTCGTGGTATTGTATTTAAGAAAAATGGTGCGCAGTAATCAATTATGAACACTGATAAAGACAAAGTTTAATTCTTATTTCCAGAGAAGCAAATTAACAGGCAAGTACCTACATAAACAATTAACTGAAGTTCAAATAATAACACAGTTTAAGATCTTGACCCGTTCTATCGTAGACAGAAAAATAATTATACCTACAAATAATTATTTTACTCAAAAGTCTTAAAGTTCCACACCAGTAACATAGCTCAATAAACATACTGTTACGTGCTTACGGGTTCGTAATGGATTGAATGCACATAGAACCGATGAACATAGAATTTATTTTCCCAAACGAAATACTTTCAAGTTCTAGGACCTTCCACAAAAGCACTAGCTCAGTTCTTCTCAGTATCACAGGGCGCAATTTGTAGTTACACGGAACTCTCAGTACTACGAAGTCAGCTCTGAACTAAAAACATACAGCTGATTTTCTGTTTTTTTTTCCAGCCTCTGAGAAGTCTTTAATACTTTCCTCTTTTCGAAATTACTGGAAGGCATATACAATTAAAGTTGCATATGAGGACTGGATGCCGTTATGCTAGTTACGTATACGGATCAATTATATAGTTATTCAGATACAGTACCATTTGCAAATATACAGTGAACGGAACTGTCGCAACTTCGGCAACTTTTGTTGATATCTCGCCAATTTAGCAACATAGCTTTTTACGTCAATGTTGCCTCTGAATGTTACCTTAATATTGCCTCTGAACTTGCTTCTAAAACCATATTTTCCCGCCGTAGCTTCTCTTTTTTCAAGCATTTCATGTTACATTATACAAAAAATACTACAATTTCGCGTAGAATTTCACTAGCATTATTTACATACTATATACGAATTTCGTAACAATACAAATAGTGACTTTATCTTAACCTTGCAGCTAAACTCCTTAACAAAAATATATGCGTATTAATACTAGTTTTGCATAATTTTCTGTACCTGCTAGAGGAAAACGAAAAGTACTTAAGTAGGACCTCTTGTTCCAGGAAATCAAGAACGGTTTTCTCCCCTATGCTAAGTAACCGTCCTGAGCTGTCACTGTACATCACGTCGTAGACCGGAAGATGACCAACGATCCTCACACATTTTGTCAAAATAGTCACAGAGCCTGACTTCCCAGTGGAATTTCAAAAAACGGAAAGAAGAAGACACTACATAAGGACTCTTGGAATAAGGTGTTGTAAATAGGAACTTTCACGCTTGACGTCGCCCATCACATCCCAATTAGTAGCCAAATTCAAGATCGCAAAGACTGTCTAGAAACAACCTGTCTTCAGATGTCAGTAGTCTAGATCACTTTGTCACCGATGGACATGAACTTTTATCTCTCAGGCATTATTTAAACGCCTGTAAAACTGAAACATTTTATCAGTGTTGGACAGGAGCCTTTATATGTTATTCAAAACCAAGTCTACACTTATTTTTTCCTTCTTCTCGCTTTCTTCTCATTTTTACTTACCAACTTTTGCTCTTCTCATCCAAATAACAAAGCTCCATTTTCGACAATATCAATCCGATTTAACTCCTGATTCCTATAAGCCTTTATTCCCCTAATTGTCAGTGCCAGAATATTAAAATTTTTTAGCGCGCGTAAGAAATGCAAATTCTACCAGTGGGAGAAAAATTTAAATATCGACGTTCCAGTAGGCGAAATTAGAGAGAGTCTGGGAAATTTCTGTACGTGCTTATACGTAAGCTTCCGTTTAGCAGTTACTGTTGGTTAGACGTGGCTTAATAGGTATTATGATGCTACCACTAGACTCATCTACGCGCTGTAGGATCAGGATTGTATGAGTCCTGTAGTTTAATTCTACTACTTGTGAATGTCTCCAATTATAAGTTTGATTCTACTGTTCCAGTTACCGCCCAAGTTGCGGCGTAGTATCCTAGCGTCAAGTTGACGCATTGTGAATATTTTAAAAAGTTTAATAAAGCATTGTAAATAATTTAAAAAGTTTAATATAGGGAAGTTTTAACCCTTCTTCGGTGAAATCACTATTTCTCCAGATTCTACACAACAGATAGACAGCAGAACCTTACAAAGAAAAAAACCGCTGAGTGTTGCCATTGCACTAATGATAAATGAGACATTTTATCATTACTATACAAGTAGATATTTCTAAAAAAATTTCAGCGAAATAGAGAATTAAATAATAAATAAATAAAAAATGAAAAATGAAATTAAAATAAAGTATGCAATACTAAACCTTTAAGCAAAAACATATAAATTATATAAAACAGATATTTATATAAAGATCTTAATATTACGATCTGCTTATGAAGTTCGACAGAGCAATGACATATATTTTGTAACATGTAATTATAAAATCTGAACAAGCCCTTTATTTATCATTACAAAATAAGTTCATTTTACTCGTTTGAGCAGAATAATCTGTTATAACTAACGCGATCTTGTCATAAATGAAAGTATTGATTGAAGAACACTGGTTTTTGTTTATTTAGTAAAAATCAAATTCTCGTTACGAGTAAGTGGTATCGTCACAATTTCGCCGTTCGAAGCAAGTCAATTGCTGCACAAAGGTAAAAGTGGGAATACGATCTGCTTCCCAAACATATATATGCTCAGGTGATTAAAGAAGTGACAAAAGTAAAGAGGGGGACAAGCAAGAAAGATGGATTTCATTATAGAAGGCTTATAATTGAACCGTATTAATAATAGAAGCAATCTGATGTAAAAATGATCAGTTGCTATGGAAAACGTATTCTTCAAATTAAATTGCAATAATATATGGTATTACTTGCTTAACGATGACATATTTCATGCACTTCATGATACTCATCTTGGCACAGGTAATGGCCGTTGCACGAAACGGAGAAAAATCTCTACTGAAGTACAAAAATTTCGCAAAAGAGGCAATAATGGTACATACTAATTTATGCAAGGAATGATAAACTAAGCGAAGAATGCCTTTTAAAGGTTTAGTCACCAAACCTGTGGTATTTAAAAAGCTTAATTCCCGACGCCAAATAAATCTAATGGACACTTAGAATAAGGCAAATAGGATGTAATGACTCATTTTGAATTGTAAAGAACATTTAATGAGTTTAACGCTTTTAAAGAGAAAACGAACAGAGGAAATGGTACATGCTTTACTGAACATTTGTACATTAGAGGCCACAGGGTTTTAAACAATCATAGCAGTAGAAACGTTTCTAATTGTATAGTTAATGTGGCCACGTACATTGAGTGAAAATAAATGAAAAAGAGTGGACAGTTTCCAGAAATTCCTATTCTAGTCAGCCAATCGACGAAATTCATCACTTGTTCTAAGAGCTACTTAAAATATATATTAGATTTACATATAGTTGTTCTAACATATGTATTTGGACTTTTTCTGTACAGATTAAATGTTGCTGTGGCTTTCTGCACGGTTTGTTATTTGTTCAACCATTTATGTTGTTACACTTCGTGTGGTAATGCTTTTTAGTGCTGTAACCATCATAGACAAGAAATGAATTATTCCTATTTCTGACAAATGAAAAATGGTAATGATAATTCTTGAGAGGATTAAAATAATCTTCTTTATTTAAACAGAATTTAGAACAAAAAGGCACTCTGTTTTGCTAACATTTCTACAACATATGGTGATGCGAAATAAATAGAACATTCTAAATTAAATCAAATACTGAACCATAGCCAAAGTCTACGGATTTAAATATTATTAGAATCTGACTCACTAGTGTATTAGAATTAAAGTTTCGCCAGCGAGAAACAGTAAACCCGAATAATTAAAACTATTAGGACTGACAAGAGACTAACGCCGTAGCTCGCACGTGATGCAAAAAACACTCTCTGTCTGAAATCCAAGAATTTTTGTTTAAATAGTCGCTACTAATTTGTACTCTGGTGACGAAAATGGAAAGAATAAATTATGGTAAAGAATGAAATTATAAATAACTGTTTAATTAACGTAAGATTCCCTACAAAAGAAATAATTATTTTTATAATCTTTTAATTGCAACAAGCACAATACCATCAACATTTTTTGGTAATTATATTTCTCGCCACTTCTGCCATCACAAATTCTAGCAAAAGTGAGATATTTGTCCTGTAGGTTATTTAGAGAGCAAAGAATTTATTATTTACTTTCTCTGGAGCAGTACACTTTATAATACACTACACATTTTAGAAACCTGAAACTGTTAGTTAATTAGACAAATTTCCCCGTTGTGAAATAAAAAGTTTTAGAACTAGTGATTTAAAGTAAATTGGTTTAAAGGGTGTTAAAGGGATTAACGGCCTGTCGCATTTTGTCAATTTAATATTTGGCGATTTTTTTATTTCTTCAAAACAGCGTACTTCATTTCCTTTTTTTTTCTGTAAGCAGAGGAAAAGGGCGTAACTTTACATTGGCATAGATTTTCTAATCGGAGTATATTCAGCTCATGCAAAATATCGACATCTATCTTCCAAAAAGGAAGGTTGTCCTCATGGAGAATGTTTTAACACCTAAGAGAAACTACGAACACTCCCATGCGTCGTTTGGTCGGATCTGAATCTGAGAGAAATTCCAATTTTCAGTAATCTTATTGTTGGAGTTTTTTATCACTAATTTAATGTTTTTAATGTTCAAAAACACATGAAAGTCAAGAATATGAATAACAACTTTAAATCACATCACTATAATAAATACTGCATGGGTGTAAAATTGTGTGTTAAAAAATAACAGTAAATAGTACCAGATAATACTCCAACAGAAAGTATTAACATTGCGTTGTGTTTCAATTTAGTATAATATAATAACCCGTTCAAGTTTTAATTAAATTTATTGGGTCCAGTGTTCTAAGTGAAAACATACAAGTTAAGTTAAATTAAATATTTCATTTATTAAGGTAAACAGAATTAGTAACAAGATACAAATATATGGTGATGGTGGCGGTGTTACAATCGGAAGTGAGAAAACGTTACATACCGTTGTTCTACAAGAAGGGGATCCCCAAAATCACAATTACTTAACAGCATTCATTGAAGAAACGTTCTGCCACTTAACAGCGTACATTGAAGAAAAGTTCAGCCACATTGAGTCTAAAAGGGAAAAGAGAATGTAAGGTAATATGATGGGCAAGTAATGAAGTTATAGAGCCTTCCGCCCCTTCTATCTGGGTATCGTCCTTACTGCGTCGCCGACCATCGGCAGTTTTCTCCTCGCAATTTCTTCAGCCATCTTTCCACTGTTACGTAGACCTAGTATTCGGGACGGAGCGACTGCTTTCTGGTCTGTCGTAACCTTCAGAAAAATGTTCCTTTTCCCGGCTGGCCAAACGTCTCCTCTTTTTCTCGTAGATCTCTGCACGCTCTTTTTCTTCCTTTCGCCAATCACTCGTTTGGCAATCCGAGATGGCCCGAAACCAGCCAAGTGCATGGCAACTCTAGGAACGGAAACCACACTGGAAGCTGAAGCAAGGGGGTTGGTAAGACAGAAGCTGGCGAATAATCGCCGACCCTCCAGGGTCATCAACCTGTCAGCAGGAGCTAGCCTCGTCCAGGGTCCCATTTTAGCATGGTGAACGCCTGCAAGGAAGCGAATCACCCCGACCCCTCAACCTTGGCCTGGCGTAGCTGCATACAAAACAAGCTGATTCAGCAGGGTGCAGATTTCTCACTTGACGAAAGATATTTTCCAGACCACTGTCTGGCAGAGCAAGCAACGTCAAAACAAAGTCATAAATCTTGATTTCCAAAATGCAACGTACAAGTTTTTTGAAAAGAATTAAGGATTTGTTTTTAAATACTAAATTAATAAAAGACCGAAGAAAATTTCTTCAATTGAAATATATAAATCACATAGAAAAAATTTTTATGTTTTCTACAACACCAAACACGACCACCATAGTCAGAAAATATGGATGCCAGCTTACTAGAAAAGGGGGTACGTTAACAAAACTTAATTAAAACTTTAACACCCACTTGTGTAAGGCAAAAACTTTAAAAGTGTTTTTAAAAAAATTGACCTTAAGGGTCAACTTAACAAGAAATTAAGCAAACAAGTTAAGAATAAGTATTAACTAAACACAAAAATTAAATAGTTAACCAAACTACCTTAAGGAAAAAGAAAAAAATAAAATTACTCAAGCAACTTAAATTCAGAATTAACCAAAACTTTCAAAAAATTAAATGACAACAATTACTTTTCAACAAGGCAAAGAAATTTAAGATCAACAACAAAATAAAAACAAATTATAACCTTTAAGTCTGATAACAGAATTAAGATACATCATTACAATTAAGATATTTTAATTCAACAATTGAAGTAACTAAGTATGTATTACATAACATTATCCATTCGACACAACCCTAGATTTTATGAAAAAATAAGACATGTTTTATACATTGTAGGACCCTCTGGTTATCTTCTAAATATAACAGCTAAAATACGTATAGAAACCACACAGGAGAAGCGTAAAAAGAAAGCTTTATTGACTCTTTAAAATTCACAATGCGCCGACTTGACGCTAACACACTACGCCTCACTCGGGCGGTAACTCAAATAACAAGAACTAAACTAAAAATTCGAAGATATTAACAAGTAGTAGAATTATACTACAGGGCTCAGATAATCCTGTTTTCTAAAACAACGTCGAATATTTTTAGTGGTAGCAAAGTAATAGCTGTTACGCCACGTTAACCAGCAATAAGTGCAAAACAGAAGCTCACGCTACAAAAAGTACAGTGTTCGTCCAAATTCTCTTTTACTTCCCTTCTAGAATTCAGTATTTAAATCTTTTCTCCTCAAGGCAGAATGTGCATTAATTCAAGCGCGCTGCCAAATTTAAATATTCTGGCATTGACAATGAAGGGCATGAAGGCTTATAGGAAAGTAAACATAAAATTGAATTTAACGCGTTAGTTAAAATAAGTATAAATTCCTACAACATATTAAGGAAATAAAGCAGAGTTTTCTCTAAGTCTGCTCCAAATGGAGGCTGAATTTAATCCAGTTTCATGATTTAAATCTGTATCCTTTTTTTCCATTTAGCGCTTATGCTAAATTATTAAGAGGGAAAAGAAGCATAATTTTTAAAAGAAGAGATATAAAATAACGTACGCTTGAAAAGCTAGACGGAAAATAAGCATGTTTCTCGAAAATTCTTATATTTCAGTTTATATTAAAAGATAAGATGTAAAAGTAATATTCGGCTGAAAACAGTCATTTTTATCAACAAAAGCGAGTTTTACTAACGTTTAAAATGTTTTTACATGCATACAGGATAAAATATTCCTTGAAACGACGACATGAATTCGGATTGACGAAAAAAAGAATGTTCGGCTAGTTAGAAAAATATATTTTGAACTGAGAATGCTTATTTCTGTAGCCTGTACTTGCTCTTTTGGTATATTTTTTAGTTACTTAGATCTCTGCGAACATATATCCAACACCTTTATGATACGATGAAGAATATGATTATAAACGCTTTGAAATTATTCGCATGATATACAGTGTTAGGTAATTAACTGAAATTAGTGTTTTTATCAATAAAAATAATAAAAACAAGTTCCGACAATATAACGAGAATTACGGAACATAACGACATCTAACTTATTACTGGGATTTCTATAGATGAGTGTTAAAAAAATGCTCTTTTCAAAGTCTCGATGTTTCAAGCTTGATTTCAGCTAATAAAGCTCCAGCAGTGGGTGAGGGTTTAAGACCGAGTGGCGAATACTAGGAAGTCGACCTAAATTCGAGCCCAGATGAACACGCTGACTTCATGGTTTGATTTATATATTTTGGACTATGTGTAACGTGAATACGAGACAGCTTCACTTAGAAAACCCTCTACAAAGTCTGTAGGAATATTAGGTTATTTTTTGAAAGCAGGAGAGAGGAAAAATGAGCAATGCCTTCGCCGAGACTCGAACCACGGACCTCACGAATACGCGCAGACCATGCTCATCACTTCTCCATGAAGCCAAGCCAAGAAGACGGAAAAAATACCTTATATACGCCCCCTTTTAAAGGGCGACTGGGGATTAGGGGACCCAATCGCCAAATCCTGGTGTTGGAGACTCATCATCCACCACCTTTTTTTGTTCGGGGCAAGTGAAGAGACATTAGGTTATTTCGAAGCAGGAGACATGTGCAACGCCTTCTCCGGGATACGAACCACGGATCTCTCGAATACGCGCCGAGCGTGCTGACCACTACATCACGAAGGTATGCCAAGAAGGTGTGAGAAATACCTTTTAAACCATAACTTTCGTTTATTGATGGCTTTAATGTGCTTTGATACACTCAAATAACCTAACCTAGCGTAAGCTATCAATTAGAAAAATTTCTGAAAGCTCCATCTAGCTAAACCTTGAATCCTAGAAATGAGAAATGATTTTATATTCGCCATAAGATTCTCCATAAAACACGACAGACACAAAATGAAAGAAATACAGATAGCGGTAATCATATTCTTTAAATTTTTACTAAGAAGTAGGGAAAAATAACATATTATTACCGCGTTTCTTTGAAGGTTTGCATTAGAGAGGTGATTTTTGGTCACCACTTTATTTGATGTGGTAACTCGAGAGGTTACTTTCGATTAGCACTCAATTTGAGCTACAATTCAAGTGGTACCGATGTTTATGTGGGTTTATGAGCAATATCGCTCCATATGTGTATTCAGAAATTACATGCGTATAAAACAACTGCTAATTTTTAAACACATCTTTTAGATTTATAGTTATATATGCGTCTTCGCCGTTTGCTTGAACTCTACAGTTGGGGCAATAGGAATATTATTTTCACATTTCAAAAGTTAGGGAGTCCAATGAGCATGGAATACAATGGAGGTATCAGTTCAAGGTAAGAAGAGTTAGATTTTTCGTTGATAAAGAATGAAATTACGTCAATACATACACTTCTCCACAATAAAGAGCAAGAAAGCAGTGACGGAGATAGCGATGAAGTAAGAGACGCAAGAAGATGAAAAATAAGGGTAAAACATAGTGAATGTGTAAGCTATAACACATTGTATAAGCTATAACACACAGATAACACATTGTGTAAGCTATAACACACAGATAGGTCCATGTTTAAGGCTGAAGTGCAGTGGGCACCCATTGGTTAATCACTGGCAATGAGGATATTATTCAACTGCCCTATCTATCTTTAATTGAATATTATTATTTGAAGATTATTGACATAGTTACAATTTTACATACAGTTACAATCTAATTGTGACAGATGGTGCCGTTCGTACTTGTCTTACACTATATAATGGCAAATACATAACAGTGCTTTTGCGCACATATATAAAAATCTGATGTGTACACCACATACTAACTTCTATGTACGGAATATTAAATTATACGCATTTTTTCCTGCATTTCATTTAAACTTATTTCCTCGAATTTCATTAGACAAGTACTATTTTTAATTTAATTAATTCAGTTCTCACTTTGCGATAAAGCAAAAATGCATAAAATCTCAAAATATCTATACTAAAAATTGAAAGATACAGAAAAACATGAAACACCAAATTCAGTTAAAACAATAAAATTTTTTTTACAATTAAAATTACAATTTCTAAGCATAAACAAGCAAGTCCGCCAGCGACAAGAAGGCAGATTTTTGGTGCACAAAACTGAAAGTTTACTTTTGGTCTCACTCATCAAAAAGACACTGAAAGTGTAGAAACTGATTTAATTTTTTGTAGACGTTACGCTGAATCAATATATGAGATAATTTAATAACTGAAATGATAATTCCAAAATGGATTAAGCATAATTCAATTCGCAATAATAAAAAAAGAGGTTACTTTGTTGTTGCCAAAGTTTCTCTAGATTGGCAATAAATTCATTATTCCGCTAAGTTTCAAATGTAAATAAATATGGCCGTTATGATAAACAAAATTTAGGCTTAGCCGCACTTTAACAACTTTCAAATTGTTGATAATTCTACAACGATAACATGCAGGTTAACTAAAGGCATAAGCACTTTAACTGGAAGATAAGAACAACATAATTCAATAATTTTTAAAGCAAAATGCTCAATTTACACACATATAAGAACAAAGAAACTGAGCTCAAAATGTCGGGTAACAGATGCTGTCGATTGCAATCAAAATCGGAGTTGCACATCTGCCTGTTAAGCAGTCCTATATACAAAATTTCAATGTTCTGAGGCCATTCGTTTTTGAATTATGCGAGATATATACATACATACGTACGTCAGAAGCACAGACTCCATGAAAACGTCTCTTAACCATTTTAAATCAGTTTTATAATTTTTTTGGGGGAAAATATTATTTTATTCTGTCCTTGTGCGCAGATGTTACGCAAAAATATCGTTAAATTGCTTTCGATGGCGGTCATAATGGATATTTTCGTTGAAATATGATACCCGAAAGTTTTCGCGATTACAATACTTTCTTTTTACTTCGTGCAAGGAAGTAATGATAAAACTCTATACATTTATGCACAGAGCATTTTGTACAATTACATGAAAAGAGTACATACCGAATACATGCTGAGAGCATCTGTACATGTATGTGCAGAGAGTACTTACTACATATATGAAGAGAATAGTTTTCATGTAAATTATTTTTTAGAAACTTTGTAATTCTTTTTTCTTGGGTGGGATACAAATAGTTGTTGTTCAGAACGTTCGTCGATTTTGCTCTTCAGTCTTGTCAAATAGATCGTTTTGTCAGTTCTAGTTTAAGTTTTTGGAAATCGAGTGTGTTCATTATTTGCGTAGCTTGTACTGTACAGGTCTTTCCCTGCACTAGCGAGAAATGCGATTAAGAGTTCTATCTTTCTTCTTAAGTTTGGTTTCTAATTCTGTTTGCAGACACTGATATATATTAGGCTCTGGGGGATTTAAGTGATATTTTCTCTTAATGGGCATATGAT
>KK119152.1:540773-564566 GCA_000611955.2 Stegodyphus mimosarum
CTTTCCCCACATATACATTGCTTAGAATGAGCTGTATTTCTTTCGTAAAAATAAGTAGAGAAGAGCCATGCCCTGTCATAAACCAAACTGATTAGATGGTTCGTACTGGTTCTGTCTGTATTGACGTGAGATTTATAAGTTAGAAAAGTCTCCTCCCTTTATCACTGTTTTCCCACTCTCCTTCCCATACGTGTTCCCGTAAGCAAATGAGTTGATATTTTAGTTGGGATTCAGGCTAAGGTTGAGTTATTAGATCTGCATCTACTATGTCAGTAATATCAGATTTTGCCGCCTCATCAGCTTCTTCGTTTTCAGAAATCCCCAGAGGGAATTTAACACACGAAATTGTAGGGTGTATATAGAACTTCAAGATAGAGATGTCATATGTATCTTGGATGACCGGGCAATTATGTTTGATATTTGTTGGAGATAGAATCGTGAAGTTGTTGTCTACATATACTTGAAATTATCTCAGCTTGAAGGCGCAGTATTTATTATAGGGCCATTTTAGTGATTAGGAACAGAAAATTCAGAATGGGTAGCATGACAGAATCCGAAAAGATGCCGCAACGAATACCGTTAGTATCCGGCTCCTGCGTCCAGAAACCACAAGAGCGCAAATATCTTCAGCATAAAAGAACCATTAGATTTCTGCGAAATCATTTTAAGTTAGCTGTAATGCGAAAAAGCGTTTCGAATTGAAGGTTCGCCTAAGCAAAATATCCCCGAGTACAAATGGTTAAATGGCCTCAAACTGGAAATTGCTGTTAGAAGAAAATATTTTGAAATCTTATATAAACCAGTAATAAATTTGTTTTTAATTCATTAAACGTTTTTCATACTGTGGAGCCAAAGAGTAGGTTAAATAACCATGTCAGACTTGTAGATCTTGCCTTAAAAGAAAAGGATAATAATGGAGGAAATTAATGATCATAAGGAATTTTTACATGTTGATCACATCAAGAAATATTTATATGAGAGGTGATTCCAATCCTTTAGCACTTTAAAACGTGCTACTGGACTCAGACACAAATGATGTGTTGCAGAATTCCGTTATCTTCTGAAAACATGTCGAAGTCATCATAACGTAAAAGTGGACTAATGAAGTGCAGTTGTCATTAGAGTTCATTATATTTCATTAAATTATAACAGTTTCTGAGAGATATATAAAATTTCCTGCATGTAAAATTTGAAAATATTGATCAGAAACTCGAAAACTAAGCATATGTCAAATGATAGAACTTTCTTCTGTCTAGATCAAAATACTGCTTAAAATTTGAACGCTGATTAGTCGATTGTATTACTAAGGTCTATTAATTATCATGTTAAGCATACATATTAAAGATCTTCATTCAGGTATATAAAATTATATAAATTTACATAGTAAGCATTCTCAAGCATTATATGTTAAATTTAAGAACTAATTTAATTAAAGGATAATATTTTATCACAGGAAATCATATGAAAAAAATACTCTAAGGAATTAACATTTTACTAATTTTCATTCAACTTAGTTCTTCACGCCTGTACAAAAGTGGTATTTGTTGTAGTGAGAAATAGAGAGATAACTAACTAAAAAATTCACAGCTAATGAGAATGTTGGCTGTTGTTACTCATGCTCACTTGTCTGACAGAGTCAGCCCAAGCCCACGAGAATTCTCGCGTCAAGGAGCGCTAGATTACGCCAGTTGTTGGCAACAGCCTTGAGCACCTAACAGGTGACAGTGCGATTTGGCTCAGTTCCTACACCAATTTTGATGGAGAGCACCCCGGGGGGACAGGTCCGAGGGTCTCTCACCCCTGTCCTCTTCCACCAAACCACATGAGAGGACTTTCGGCTCGCCGCATAAAGTGCCGCCATGCCGCACCGACACTATACATTTACAAACATCCATGTCTTCTCCGAGATTCGAACCCGAGCCCTTCGGCACAGCAGTCAGCGACGCTAACCGCTATACCGGTTGGGCAGCTGAGAATATTTAAATGAAGTTAAAATATTTATTGAGTTGTATCACGGATAGAATTGCAGAATTAAAATTTTAATTCAGGTGCAATGCGTCCTGTGTTAAATCTAAATGAAAAATCAAAGTATCAGTAGTAGTAAATCGATATAGTTTTAATCTAAAGCATTCCCAATATCCTAAACGGGTTTCTAATAAACTCAGTAAGCCAAATCTTAGGGCAAAATGTCGTATTATTTAGCTAGTTATTTTATTCAAGGAATATTCCACATGGGCTCACTGACAAACAAACGCGCAAGTGAAGATACGTCTCCGGAAACTTACGTAGAAGATGAACGAGCTAGAACTTGGTCTGCCTTCATATTCTTTATGCCCAAATCTTTTAAAAGTTTTTTTTAACAAAATATGTACTGTATTTTCGTACTGTTGAGAGTATTATGCCGAAAAAGAAGATAAAGATTAGAAAATATAAAGAGAATATTAGAATTCTGAATGAAGGAAACTTGTAAAACCGAGTTTGAACTACGAAACTTCCAGGTACTAGCTGGACGTCTTAACCATTTACACAACAACAACACAGACGTGAAGCATGCTATTATTCTTTATAAACTTAAAACCAAAAATAATCTATTAAACTGAAGCCTTGAAGTACTAGTTCGGTTTTGAAGAAACGATATTTTGTGAGAGAGGTGAAGATATTAAATCGTATGTTTAACTTTCAAAATTGTGCAAGTCAAAACGCAAAGCAAAGTCTGTTATGGAGACAAATAAACAACACTCAAAAATGTCTAGAGTATTTTACTACAAGCATTTCAGAGTAAAAGAACTATATTAGGCTGCAAAAGTGCAGAAGGTTTGTTCAAAGAATTTTTGTTTGAAGAAGAATGTTTCAGCCCAGATCTTTCGTGTATGTTTATAGCCTAACATAGTTAGCGACGAATGTTTACAAAAGGAAATAATTTATAACAAGAAAATATTGATCATGAAACAAAAGAATATATTTAATTTTGCATGTAAATTTTCCGGTAAACATTGACGAAAAATATAACGTTTAGTGTTCGTTTCCTTTTTTTTAATACATCTAAGTTTTAAGAAGTTTTTATGTTTTCTATAATTGAATTCCATCGTTTTACGCTTTTTTTGTCGTTCCTTTTTTAGGAGCTTTATTTTGAAAATTTTTGAGAAACTTTAAATAGCGTAAAGTATCTATGAAGTATTTACTGGATAAAAGATTAGAATAACTTTATTACAAAAAGTGCTTGCGAATACAGGAACTGACAACTTGAGCTTTTCATATTTTCATCAGGGGAGAATGCTATCAGCCTTTTATTTAGCTGTTAAGTGTTTAGTTTCAGTTTATGGATACAAAAAAGCTGCTTTTATTTACGTTTTTGTATTTATCAGCATGTTTTACATTTTTTGTTGTATAATGCATAAAACACGTTAAAAATCATCTAAATCTAGAAAAACGTATGCATTTATTTTTCGAAGTTTGAAAAGAAGGAGAGGGTAATGATCTTCTAGGAATGGTGAAAGGGTGCATGGGCAAAAAAAAAAAATCAAAACTCCTGTTCTAGAGCTTCAAGCAGGGGTCAAATTGTTGCCACCAAATATTATTGCCCTGTATTAAAAAATTAAGCGATGAAGAATTTCCATAAATGTTTCTCGATAAAACAACGGTACATTGAGCAATTAAACTTTGAATAGAGTACTTTTCCATCCGAATAGGGGCATCTGGAAGCCCAAATTTGTAATTTGTTTTATTATTTAATGCATATTTCGTAAAATTTTAACTAATTTTTGATTAACAACTTCAACGATTTCAAAACGGGCAATGGCAACACTGTACAGGAAAAAAACATTGCTTTCTCCAGCTTGGGAGGCTCTGTATCGGAAATTCTGAAGATTTGCTCATTTTAAAATTATTTTGTGATATTGCTGTTGAATTGAATTTTATGGTTTAAGTGCAAAGAACATGATATTTAATAAATAAAGGTATCCCAGAAAACGGTAAAAAACGTCCCTTTGAGCGGAATGTAAAATCTGGAAAGCTTTCAGAATTTTTGTTACATTTTTTTCTTTCTTTTTTTATTATTTATCTGTATATCTGTATATATACATTTAAAAACGTTTTGCGCATTAGTTCGTTTTTAGCGAAAGCGAAAATAATGTAAACTCGAACTATAAATAACTAAAATCTTGAAATCGTCGCAGCAAGTATATAACTGAAATGTCTTCATGGACCACATGAAATGCCTTGGAAGCCGCCACTGACAAATTTTCATATGATAATTTCGTATTCAATTTGCCTCTCCGTGTATAACAAGAGCGCAGTTTTTCCAGCAGTTCAATAATTTCCTCTAACGTGAATTTTTTGATGTCCAATAGTATACAAGGTCTATCCTGAAAGTAATGCGCCTATTTTTTTAAATGAAATTTATTGAACCGATTCGTACAATTACTCACTATTCTTCGAAATACATCCCTCCTGCTTTAACACACTTGTTCAAACGCGATTTCCATGCTTTATATGCGCCCTGGAAGTCCATAACAGGGATGTCCTTCAGTAACCTCGTGGTAGTCGTCTTGATGTTCTCAAGAATCCCCAAATGCTGTCCTTTGAGAGAATTTTTAATCTTTGGGAACAAAAAGAAGTCGGGCGGGGATAAATTAGGACTGAAGCAACTCAAAAGCCTCCGACGGCGTTTTCTCAAGTTTGAAACAAAACTTTGCGTATTGCTCCTCGAGAGGTTTTTACATCTTGATTTCGACAGATCACTCACAAAAGGGTTCACTGAAACAGGCACTGTGACTCTCCAGGAGCTCGAAGCCGACTGGCGCTAGTCGGGCTGTGTTCCCAAGATTCCATGCACCCTTCCGTACAAGCGGCAATACTGTGCGACGGATAGTCGTGGCAGAAGAAAGCAGGAGGCATTACTTTCTGGACAGACCGTGCAGTTGTTTTATGAATCACGGATCGCACATCCAAGTGAGAGCACATTTCTAAACGTCTTGCCATTTCATTCGCTCTGACGCGGCTGGTAACTTACTCTATCTACCCGCAAAACCACAGTTAGATCTAGATAGTTATCTAACTAGTGCCATCTGTCTATATTCCACAGAAAAGTATTCTCTCCACAATAATTACTTTTCAAATGCTGATGCTTGTAACCTTTTTATTTCTTGATAATCTACGTATGACAGATTGCTAATCAAATAGAATATAACAGTATTAAGCAAGCAGAAAAAATACTAGAGTAGAAATGATATTTGTTTTTGTCGGGAGGATATAAACCAATCTTGTTTAATGATGTAGAATTAATTTGAAAACAAATATTTAAAAGTTTTTAGATTTTACATTATGTCCAAAGAGGCGTTTTTTTAACGTTTTTTATTTACCTTTATTTATTGAATATCATGCCCTTCGCACTTAAACCATAAAATTCAATTTAACAGCAATATCGCAAAATAATTTTAAATTGAGCAAAGCTTTAGAATTTCCGATACACAGTCTCGCAGCTGGAGATAAAAATGTTCCCTTCCCCCCGTATAGTGTTGCCATCGCTCGCTTTGAAATCGTTGAGTTCTTTAATCAAAAATTTGTTAAAATGTTACTGTTTAAATTAATTCTATGTTTATATATACATGTCTAGTATGTGAAATATGAAATCGATAATAAAACAAATTCCAAATTTGGGCTTCCAGATGTCCATATTAGGAGGAGGATCATTTTATTCAAAATTTGATGGCTCCGTTGTTTTATCTTAATGCGAGAACTATACATACATTTACGCAAATTCTTCATTATTTAATTTCTTTAAATGTAACACAGAGCGATAATATTTGGTGGCAACTGTTTGAAAAGTGGTACGGACATTTACAGTAAATCGACGTAAAGCTCTTCTGAGCTAACGTTCCTTTGGGCTAATAATAAAAATGTAAGAATTAAATTTGCAACTTTATTCTCATACTAATGATAATTAAGTTTGCTTTTAATTTGCAGTTATTTTAAAATTTAGGTATGTTGTATTATTATTAATAGCTATCCTTTCCATCTTATGCTTTATCTTCGGAAAGGATGAGACGATGACGTTTTATAGAAAAGGTGTTTTATTCATCTAAGCTGCTGTTATTTCAAAAGAAAGCAAAGACCAAATAATTGGTTCATTAGCTTCTGCAGAAAGCTACAAGTAATTTATTCTCGCGGAAAGCTCACTTCATCTCCTCCTTTTTCTTTTTTTTGGAGTAGCTATCATTACTGAGGTTTTTCGCGACGCTTAATTTCAACTTATTGCTTGCATTTTTTTCCTTTTCATCATTCAGCACAATATCTAGGCTACTAGTTATTTGGCACATGCTTCGTTAGCTTCTTTGCTTAATTTATTAAATTCGGCGTCGTATTTTATCTTCTGCCTTTATTTTTTCTCACATTTTGTTAAGAAAATTTACAATACCTAAAGACAATTTTGCATATTTATTTTCATATAATAAATTTTGTTTCACATGTATGTGTAAAACTCAAATATATTATTTCATACATTTTTATTATTTTTTGAATATTTTATCATTTGAAAAGTTGTAGAAAGTCATAAGAAATCCTTCGGATATTTAAGATTTCATATTAGATTATATATAAGATTTCATATTAGGTTTGACCATGCAACTATGTAGGATTTACTGTGAAATTAATACTTTTTAAATTAATCCTATGTTTATATGCATGTTAAGTATACGACGTATATCATTATATTTCATTAAAACTAAATATATAATATAATTCAATGAGTTTCCTGTGACTAAATATATTTGTCACTTGAGAAACATAAATAAGTTTTTCATGGTTACTTTGTAGAGAATTTAGGTTACTTAGCTTCAGTAATGTGAAAAATGTGCTATGCCCTTGCCAGGGTTTCAAACTTCGAAACTCCCGAAAACGCATCGAGCCTGCTTCCAGTTATACTACGAAGGAAGGAAGAAATGTGGAAAAAAACACCTTGTAAGTTTTCAAATATGTAATTTACGATTTATATGTCATGAAAATGCTTATTTACTTAATTTAAGCTTTTTATTCTATAATTTGTAAGAAGATTTTGCGCAAGATTCAATATTTTACTTCCGATATAAGCATTAATGAAGATGTTGTCATGTTTACATTTCCAAAAAATGGCTAAAATCATAAGACTGGAAAAAGAAAGTTATTTTATTTTATGTTCTTCAACCTTCATATGTAAATAGTACTTTTATAGCTTTCGATTTCAGAATATTTCTTTCTGCGTCAACAAATATTAAATATAAATAACAGGACGTTCAGAATAGTCCTAAAATTTTGGCATTTCAAAAGATATTTGAGTTACTTATAAGTTTTTAGTTCTCTTGTTTTATATGAGCTACATAGCACATCATCATATATTAATCTGTAAAGTATACTTAATGAAAAAAGTGCACCTACAGTTCTTTCTCATTAAAATATGCTGCAAATCAAATTAGTGGGACTTCTCAGAAAATTCAGAAAGTAGTACTTCCTAGACGTCCTTTGTTTGTTGCCATTTTGCATGTGGAAATGTACTGCTTTTGTGGCAAGGATGCTCCAAATCTTAGGGTGAAGCAGATCGTAACATTTATTAAATTTGACCAACATAAACATTTTAAAAACCAGCACACTTTAAAAACGCCTGAAACATTTACTTCCTTATCCTTATAAGCATACGTATTTGCTTCATTATAGATAGCGTATACACAATTTTCATTTTATTTGAGATGCAAAATAAACTTAACATTACTGTTCATTCTAATATTTTCGACGTCTAAAGCAAATTAAAGTTTGTCTAGTAAAAAGAACAATTTTAAAAATTTGCTGTGTTAATATTTTAATTACTTAGCACTTAATTAACTAGCATTACGTTATATTCAACGTTAACAATGAGAAAACATAATTCAGAGAAGGAAGTATAATTATTGTCACTATTATTATTACAGTTCAATATCTCTTTCATGTTGCAATTCTTCTTGTTATTAAGTCAATTAACCCCAAACAGCAAATCTAATGTTTCATAACGAAGCCATAGTAATCCTTTTAACAACCCGCAAATATACTAATATGCAAAACTCAAGCAACGTTTTGTATTCTGGGCGTAATTCTGAAAAACATGAACTGGGAAATATGAAATTCATACTACAGAGGCACAATGTGGTACCTAAAGGGGAAAGGAAAGTATAGTAGTAAAAAATATAAATAGGACTCATAGAGTACGGAACAAATAAAAAAATGTTTTATTGAAAATACAAAAGTCAAAACATATATATTATTTTTATTTTATTTTGCATTTATATGCATATATATATGCCTGTGAATGTACACTGCGTAAAAAAAATGGGACAGTTCTATATCTCCCTAACTACTGGCCAATTGACAAAATTCAAATTGCGTTTTTCTCGAAAGCGCGACATAGGATATAAATTAGATTTATATATAGCATGGTTCTAACATAGGTATTTTGACACAAAATGGGTCTTTTGCTGAAATAACATACCAATTTTTTTTCCATATTTCGATTCTACGACTCAGATTGTGCCTAAATATTAAATTTTGTAAAATTGTGTGCAAAACTTACGGAGAAATTCAAAAATTTAATTTGGCGATATTTTTCAGTTCGCGCTAAGAATAATTCACTTAGCGAACTTCTTAATACCTGGCAACCTATTCTTCTATACCTTCTATTGTGTAGGAGCGGAAAAAAATCGTTCCTATTTTTTACATTGTGGATGAGCGGAAAAAAATTCACATCGTTCTTACTTTCAAGTAATTTTAACGAAGTGCGTAAAGCACATTTCCGGTATTATCGCTTTCAACAAATATGCCAAATTTCAAAATGCGCCAATATATAAATTCACGTATATTATCGGAAATTTTGAATAGAAAGCTATAATTTTTCGCAGTTGTGCTCAGAAATACAAACACTGTAAGATGATTGTGAAATTTTTATAGGTTATAATTCAAAATTGTTTTCGAAAAATTTATAAAAATTATTTAAAAATACAGATTTAAAAAATAAATAATAAAAAATGGGTAAATTTTATTTATAATGAATCTAAATTTCGAACTGTGTGTAATACGTGATAAATAAGTACCAAATTGAATTAACATTGAGAAGCTAAAATTTTGAGAGTCGATTTTTTAAAAACTACTCCTGCGATTTTTGCAAAACTTTGCAGTTTGGCATAATTTGAGTCGTAGAATCGAAATATGGAAAAAAAGTGCCATGTAATTTCAGATAAAGTCCGATTTTGAGTCAAAATACCTATATATTAGAACAATGCTATATATAAATCTAATATATATCCTAAGTCGCGCTTTCGAGACATGAAAAACGCAATTTGAATTTCGTCAATCGGCCAGCTAAGAACAGAAGATAGAACTGTCCTCACCCTTTTTTTTCTGTGCAATGTATGCATATATGTGAATGGGAATTCACAGGTACATAAAACCTGCTTTCCAACAAGCTGCTTCTTTGTACATTCATATGCTGAGCAAAATTCGTGCTACTTGCAAAAGTTCAAAATATATGTACTCTGAAGGGAGGGAAAAAATTGGAAGTTTGGAAGTAGAATTGGAGCTCTATATCTGCCGTTCTACTGGGCCGGATGAATAAATTCAATTAGCGTTTTTCATGTCTCGAAAGCGTTACTGAGGATACGTATTAGATTTATATATACCATTGTTCTAATATAGGTATTTTGACACCAATCGGATTTTTTCTGAAATGACATGCCAATTTTGTGTTATATTTCGATTCTACGATTCAAATTCTGCCAAACTGCCCAGTTTTATAAAAATCGCACGAGTAGTTTAAAAAAAAGTATCCTTAAAAAGTTAGCTCTTGAGTGTTAATTGGATCCGATATATATTTATTAATTTCTCTCTTTTTTTAAACTTACTTGATTCCTTCTTGCAGTATTCGAAATTTAGGCTTAATCCAAATGTAATTCGCACATTTTTTATGATTTATTTTTAAATATTTTTTATAAATTTTTCGAAAATTATTTTCAGTCTAACGTATAAAATTTTTAACATCATATTAAAGTTGATGTATTTCTAGGCACATCTGCAAAAAAAATTAAAGTTTTTTTATTTAAAATTCTCTAAGATGTGTGTGAATTTACATATCGGCGCGTTCTGATTTTGGCTTTTAAGCGCTAATAATGAAAATATGGTTTATGCACTTTGTTAAAATTATTTGAAAGAATGTACAATGGACTTTTTTTCTACTTGTGCATTTATGAAAAAAAAAGAAAATAAGTATGTTATCATAAATTAAGAATTTTTCCAAGTGAATTACTCTTGGAGGAACTGAAAAAAATTCGCGAAGGTAAATTTTTAAATTTCTCCGTAAATTTCGCACCAAATTTTACAAAATTTAATATTTAGGCGTAATTTGAGTCGTAGAACCGAAATATGGAAAACAATTAACATGTCATTTCTGAAAAAGCCCGATTTTGTGTCAAAATATATATAATGGAACAACGCTATATATAAATCTAATATATTCTTAAGTGGCGCTTTCGAGACACGAAAAACGCAATGTGAATTTCATCAATTGGGCCAGTAGAACAGGAGATATAGAATTGTTCCATTTTTTTTCGCAGTGTTCATAACGTGATTAAAACTGCTGCATTTTATCGCCAATTTTTCAAAAGTTTGAAAATCTGTTATATAAGAAAGCTAATGAGTAATTCAATTAAAGAAACGAAAGCCTTATTAGAGAATTGAAATTTAGTTTACGAATGTATTTTTAAAAATTGTGACCTGCGAAAATTATATCTCCGCTTGAAAGAACTAAAGTTAAAAGTTAAATTTAATTTCAATGCCTGGTTATGTCTATGTTCAACTTGTTTAAGATTAACGGACGCTAATTCGCAAATTATTGAAATTTAAGAATACATAATTTAGGTATAATGCATAATTTTCAACCAATCATTCGTAAATTAATTTATCTTCATGGCCATCCATAGATTGCATTTACAACGAAATCATTAATAATGAATAAGTCAACGATATGAGATGAATACATGTCACGGTTAGTATCTAATTTATCATCAGAACAATAATTAATCATTTATAATCGAGAAAATTGACTGCATTGACTGAAAACTGACTTAAATACGTGACGGTTATCAGATTCATTGAATGAGGGATGATCCTCAGTACCAAATTATTTCTCTTCTGATATTTAAGTAAACAAGAATTAATAATCTGCTCTTCTCAGTATTTAAATAAAAATGATAAATAATATCTTTGTTTTCAGTGAAATAATGCATTGTTATCGATATCCTTTATTATTTTTATGTGAGGGGGTAAAAAATATGAATCTGCCGTACGTAAATAATTTTAAAACTTATCTTAAAATATAAGGTAGTAGTAATTTGAAAAACATAGAACAGTAAAAGAAAAAACATAACACGGATATTGTGGCGTATAGGTTGCTTGGGGTTACTTTAGTAAATAATATGCAGCAAAATATTTTACTACAGTAAAACATAAATTACTAACTGGAGTTAATTATTAAATTGATTGTTCGTAATATTGATTACAGGTAGTAATTTTAAATGCGATTGTTTTATACTGTAATATGCTAGTCAAAATAAAGTTCTTTGAATGCTAGAATACTCAAGAATTGTGTAAAGACTATTCTCTGTGTTCTTCTGCGTCTGTAAGAATCCCGAAGAAGGGTTAAAATACCCTTTTATTCTAACTAAAAATTAATTAACAGTTGGCCCCTTTCGGGCGTACAAGAAGCCTCCACTAGGGCTTTAACTCAAAATACAAATGTAAAACTAACTAATAGTAATAAAATTAATCAGAAGAAGCTGGGCAGAATTAATTCGAGTAATTTGCCTCACTTTAAGGATCATTGGCGTATACTAGGAGGCAGTAGCAAGCTTAAACTAATAGCAACAACGTGCCCGAAATGCAAAACAGACTGTTCTACTGAAGTAACTGAGACCTCAGTTTAAATACTCCTTTTTACCTTATTTGCATAAATCGAAATATTGAAAACTCATTTTGGCAGGAAAATGTAGGTATGAAACTGAATTCAAAGAAAAGGCTCGTTCCAAAATAAAAATAACTATTAGAAAAATGCTGTAAAACCCTACAATACTATTAATTAATTCCAAACTAGTATAAATGCAGAAGTAACTTTTTACATGAATTTATGAAATATTTCACCACTAGGATTTAGAAAGTCAAGAATGTTTGACAGCATACACGATACTGAGTGCAGTTCAGTGAAAAATATTCTGGGTTTCGACATATTCTGAAATATTCTAATGAACAAATTTGTTTTCATTTGGACGAGAACGAAATACAGGTCAAAAGCTTTATATAGAAGAATATTTACCCCTAATAGATCAAATGTGTTATTTCTCTTAATTTCTTTCATTGTGATTTGATATAAAGCTCATTAGCAAATTTTTTTATTTAGGTTTATTATTTGGAATAAAAATAAGTTAAATTGTACTTTAATTAGAAATATCTGCCTGATAAAGCTATAATTATCAAAAAAAAATTAAAAATCATATTTTTTGTTGATTCTGATCTTTTTCTGTTGATATGATTCTGAAGAGATTTTGCTGTGGCGTCTGTACGTACGTACGTATGTATGAATGTATCTCGTATAATTCAAAAACGAGTAGCCTCGGAACGTTGAATTATGTTGCTTTTATCTTCCGTTTTTATGCCTTTAGTTAACCTGCATGTTATAGTTGTAGAATTATCAACAATTTAAAAGTTGTTCAAGTGCGGCGAAGCCTAATTTTATTGGCCATAGTAGCCGTATTTGTTTAGATATGAAACTTAGCAGAATAGTGGATTTGTTGCCAATCTAGAGAAACTAAGCTTCGAGACAACAAAGATAGCGTCTTCTTTTATTACTGAGAATTAAATCATGCTTAATCCATTCTCTATTTATCATTTAATTTATTAAATTATCCCATATATTGACTCAGCATAGCGTCCACAACAAATTGTGTCAGTTTCTACGCCTTCAGTGTTTTTTTGCCGAGGGAGACCAAAAATAAACTTTCAGTTTGGTGCACCGAAAATCTATCGAATTGCTTGTTTTTCCATAGAAACTGTAATTTTAATAGTAAAAAAAATTTTTTTTAGTTGTTTTAACAGTAATTGGTGTTTTATGTTTCTCTATATCTTCAAGTTTTTTAATATAGATATTTTGAGTTTTTATGCATTTTTGCTTTGTCGCGAAGTGAGAATTGAATTAACTGAATGAGAAATATATCTCTAACGGAATTCGAGGAAATAAATTTAAATGAAAGGCAGGAAAAAAATAAAAAAAGATGCGTATAATTTCATATTCCGTGCAAGGAAGTCATGCATTAATAGTACGCTTAGTATACTGCCCGAAAGAATGGTCAAACTCTATTCAGTTTTTAGAGAATGACGTTTCCTTAAACTATTTTTCCCTTTTCAATTATGAAAGTAGAAGCATAAATATCATATATGAATATCACACATGAGAATAGAAAGCTCCAGTTATATTACTTACATAATTTGACCTTTACATAGTAATAACGAGATATTTGAAATTGCAGTTATTATTATGAATTAATATATAAAGATGTTACAATTATACTCTTGCAAATGCACTTTGTCATAATAATGAATAATTTCTTCCTGGCAGAAGCTCGACGTAGAGATTATTCTTCCAATGGATCAGGGCTGGAAAATAACCAGCCCACGGCAGAATGCTGTCCGTCTAATTGCGCACTCTAACCCGTTATGGAATCCTGCGAAATGACGTTTTCATATGTTTTCTATCCGATATTATACGCAAAGTACCAAAATCAGTAACACGATTGAACATCTAGTATTATAGTGTATATTTCCATATGTACACTACGCGTGCGCACAACACACACACACACACACACACACGCGCGCACGCACATACACAAAAAAAAAACAGGTCCGAACATTTTCAGGTTAGGTTAGGTTATTCAGTTATCGCAAAGTTCACGAGGGACAAGCGCCTGGCCCCAGCCACCACCCCTGTTCTTACTGGTTACCGTTTATGATGTCAGGTTGAAGAGATTTTACTATCGGTTTGTGTAAGTTAGGTGAACTTATACTTTTTTGGTTTTAGTTATGTTTTGTATAAATGTGAATTTGTGGAATGTAACAGAGTATTTGCAATTAAAGCAAGCTTTTCGCGCGCAAAAATGCCGCGGGGAATTCATTTCGTCACTCTATGACATCACAAGTAGTGTCCAATAAGAGCTTGGGGTGGTGGCTGGGGCCAGGCGCTTGTCACGAGGGCTATCTGCCTAAAGGGAGGGATGCTTTCGTTGAGGGCTTTCTAAGGGAAACTGGCTCGTATACACGTTACACATGGGGAAAACCACGAAAACGCCCATGCAGCCAGCCTGTTCCCGGAATTCGAACCTCGGACCGAACTACCAGTGTTCAGCGTCTTTACCGCTCGGCCGCTGGTGGGCCTTCGAAAATTTTCAGATTTTAAATTACGTCCAAAGGGGTTGTTAACGACGAAAAGGAAGTGAAGCCAAGATTTAATGTTTTTAATATTCTCTACTTGAAGAATCTGGCAACTTCGATCAAAATAAAAATAGAGTGAAGCTGGCCGCCATGTTTCTAAAGTCTATGTGTTGTGTGGAAGAAGGCGGTTATTCTTATTTTGTAAGTTGTGTTAAGGTAATGCTACATAAAGGAATTATACAGTCCACTATGTGTTTGTGTGTTTTTTCAAGTGTAATTGAATGCCTAATTTTCTAACAGGGGTGTTTTCTTAACATTTTGTACGTTATCTTTATTTATTAAATATCATGTTCTTCGCTCCTAAAACATAAAATTCAGTTAAAGAACAATATCGCAAAATAAATTTAAATTGAGCATGTTTTTAGAATTTCCTATACACAGTCTTACGCGCTGGAGATAAAAATGTTTTTTCTGTACAACGTCGCCATTGCTCGCTTTGAAATCCTTGGGTTTGTTAATTAAACATTCGTTGAAGTTTTACAAAATATGAAATCTATAATAAAACAAATACCAAATTTCAAATTTGGGCTTCCAGATTCCCATATTCGCAGCAGGATTACGTCATTCAAAATTCGATGTATTTAGGTACCGTCGTTTTATCAAAATGCGAGAAACATACATACATTTATGCAGATTCTTCATTTCTTAATTTCTTTAAATATAATACAGGGCTGCAATATTTGGTGGCAACAGTTTGAAACATGAACAGACATGTTTCCGACGCAAAATCACAAAAGGAAAACAATAGCCCTTTAGGGACAAAGCCCCTTTGGACTAAAAAAAAAGGGAGGGACTGTTCTATATCTCCGTTGTGCTGGGACGATTGACGAAATTCAAATTGCGTTTTTCATGTCTCGAGAACCGAACTTAGGGTATTTATTAGATTTATAGATAGCATTGTTCTAATATAGATATTTTGACACAAACGGACTATTTCTGAAATGTTATGCCAATGTCTTTCCATATTTCAATTCTACGACTCAAATTACGCCTGCATATTAAATTTTGTAAAATGTGGTGCGAAATTTATGGAGAAATTTAAAACTTTATCTTGGCACATTTTTTCTTCAGTTTGCGCCAAGAATAATTCACTTGACGACCTTATTAATTTATACCAACCTGTTTTCCTTTCCTTTTTTTTATTGTACAAGAGCGAAAGTCATCATTCATACTTTCAAATAGTTTTAAGAAAGTGCGTAAACCACATTTGGCGTTATTATCCCCTATAATTGTTGTGCCAAATTTCAAAACTTGCTAATATGTAAATTAAGGTATATCTTAGAAAACTGTAATAATAAACTCTAATTTTTTTTGCAGGTGTGCCTAGAAATATATTTTCTTTAGATGATGGCCAAAATTGCATAGTTTATAATTCAAGAAATTTATGAAAGTTATTTAAAAATACAAATTTTAAAAATAAATCATAAAAAATGAGCAAATTTTTATTTGGAATGAACCTAAATTTCGAAATGTGAAAGAAAGAATCAAATAAGTTTAATAAAAAATATTAATGAACATATATCGAATTAAATTAACATGGAGGAGGTAAAATTTTAAGAGTTACGTTTTTTAAAAACTACTCTTGCGATTTTTACAAAACTTGGCACTTTGGCATAATTTGAGTCATAGAATCGAAATATGGAAAAACATTGGCATGTCATATCAGAAAATGTCCGATTTTGTGTCAAAATACCTGTATTAGAACAATGCTATCTATAAATCTAATACATATCTTAAGTCGCTCGAGACATGAAAAACGCAATTTGAATTTCGACAATCGGCTAAGTACAACGGGAGATATGGAACTGCTCCTTTTTTATCCCGCACTGCAAGCATGGCTATACTAGCAGTCAGACTAAGCTGATAACATCAGATATGCTAGAGAGCACATCCACCGAAAAAGTCTTATCATTTCTAGTCTTAGCTAGATTTTATCATTCATAGTCTTATCATTTATCATAACTTTCATTTAGAAATCAGACAATGAAATATGTGTATTGTTGAAATGAAAAGACTGTATCAGGAAAGGGAGCCAAGAGAAAGAATATTTCACAACTAAATTTTTATTTCAAAACCACATGATGATCAATAAGAGCACATCCCCTTTTTGGCGTTTTTTTTTCCAATTGTAATCGTTATTTTCAAATTTCTATCGGGTAAGGTTGTTTTCATGTCCCTCTCAATGCTTTTTGGCTCGTAGTTAAAAGGTCACTCTCGGTTATATAGACCTAACCTTTTGATTATATACAGAGGTTCTCCTACTAATTTCCTTCTCACATGGAGAATTTCCTTCATGTTTTCTTCACAAGTCAGGCCCTATAATGGACTGTCTTAGCGAACTGGGAAGATCAGGAAAAGTCATCTCTGCTGAATACCAGTATACCACTCAAAGTATCAAAATATCAAATATAGTAGAGCGGATGCATGCATCCTATGAGTTGAGTATGTATGCGGTAACCTAAAATTTCGAATTAAAATTATTTGTAATTGCAGGTTATGCTGTAATTCCACTGTCAATGAAGCATGTAATATCGTATTATTTTTCTTAAAATACGCTATGTATTTCAATTTCGCTTGCTATAAATGCATTATTAGATAGTTCTAACGTTTACTAGAACTGGTAAGAAAATCAAAGCAAAGAAAATCTTGTCTTTTCAGCTTAAAAAAAATCTTTTGCTTATTAGTAGCCCTCATTATATTTTTTGTACATTATTCTGTAGCGATTTTCATACCAATTCTGATTTGGAGATTCATATACTTCAGAAAGCAAATGTAAATTTATTCGCATGCCTTCACTGAAATTAATTTCAAGTTAATATATCTCTAAATGCTTATAGCTGATCTGTGAACAATAAATTATTACGTGTGTCCTTTATTATTCTACACTGATTCCTCTTCTTTTACATCCCATTGTTCGATTTTCTAACCCACTCAAACAGAAGTTATACGTAATTTGGAAAATCGTGTTTCTAGAAAATATTTGACAAGAAAGAATTTCAGAATTGTATTTTGTGCCAGCGAGTGTTGGAATCTATAAAAACTTAAATCTGGACTGAGATTTTAATGAGATTCTTAGCATCTAAAACCAAAAACGGTGTTTTTAAGCTGGAACATGGAGCCGATCTCTCAGAATATCTGTATACTCGCTTATCAAGGGAAGCTTTATGGACTTGGTCTCTTCTGTAATCAGCGTCCGCTGCAAGTCACTGAAACCTAACTTAAAAGCAAAGCCAACTAAGTTTCCCAGATCATTAGATTAGATCCGCTATGGTAAATATTTTACAGTGAAGCAGAATTCGATCTAATCCGATGCAGTCAGTACGTGACGTGTGTGAGAATATAAGGGGACATTAGTTACAAAGTTACCGACATCTGAATAACATATACAAACTTTAACGCAGAAATCGTATTGCAAATAAGCAGGTGAATCTTAAATTCGGCTTACGATCTCCACTATTGGCAAATGGCTTTACAAGAGTTTGCTGGAGCTTTTCGAAGCATGCCATCATATTTGTGGAGTAATAAATAGGGTAGAATAATATTTTTATTAAAAGATACAGGATAATATTCCTATGAAAAGATGAGTTCACAGTTATTTATATCAATTCATCTTAATATACGTAATATATTGACACATATTTCACATCAAATAACACGAAAATTATATATTTGACTCCGCAGCTAAGATGCACAATAAAAAGGTTTTCTTAAAACTGAAGATTGATGACTGATGTGGATTATTTAGAGTAACGAACGATTCCAAATCCTTTCTCTCCCACATACGCCTTAAAATGCTTTGCAACAAAGAGTACTCCCTAACTCCCGCTTTCAGAACAACCTTATAATATTCCCGCAATATAACGCACTACTGTACTATTTCCATACCTTAAAAATTAATTGTCTGCAATTAATAAGGTCCGAAAAAATTCCTACTGATACGGATATATTACAGATGTGCAAGCCTGTGGTCCAATTGATAAAGTTAATGAGACAAAAACTGATTATTATATTTCAAATAATCTATTTAAATTTATTATTTTATCTACTTAAAATTATTACTTTATTTATAATTTTATTTCAAATAAATACGGTGAGAAAAATATTTTAAACTCGAGGTACTTATCCTTCACCGGGCACCGTCTCCTTAACAAGAAGAAAAAATTCCAACGTCCACTTTTCAATAATAGTTAATTTTACCAAATATTAAAATATTGCTGCTGTTTGCATTTGTTTTATTTTTTACTCAAGCTTTAAGAACAAAATGCAGAAATTTGTTAAAACGACCATAAAACATTTCCATTTCTGAATTTACATTTAATTCTTTGTTAGTTGTTCTACGAGTTTCTCTTCTAAATTTGATAACTCTACTGTACCTGCATTTGTGAAAGAATCTAAAACCCAACTCTGCATATTCATTTTACAATATTCTGGAATCGCTTCATAAATTCATTAAGTGTTGACAGTAAGTAAATCTTTCAATTTTGCGAAGACTGCTGATATATGGCTGTATTCACCTCTATCTAGATTTCTTTTGGACAGAAGAAGTTTTCCTGGAAAAGCAGCTAAGCTTTTTTTATTTAATTCAATTCATCGCATCACCATGGAATTGTAAATTGACTTCATTAACTATTTTAAACAGGTTCGCCCAATAAGCGATGTCATTTCTGGCTATAATGAGATGTTCGTGCAGTTTTTTTGTCTCTTGTTTCAAGGAATTCCAGTACTGAGTTAAACAGATGGAAAAAACGGTTCAAATAAATACCTTTTGAGAGCCAATAAACATCTATATGCAACAGCAAGCGATTATTTGATCTTTATTTTTTCACTACCTTGTTGGCTAAATTATGTCATGAAATATGCTGCTAATCTTATTGACGTAATGAAGCGACGTATGCAGGCGATCATTCAAATTTTTCAAACCAAATGCTGACGATGAATAACACGATCTACAGCGAGTAAATTTAGAACTGCTTGTTTCAAATGAGTTGTGAAACCTTTATGACGCTGTGCCATTGAATGAATACCATCAATGGCAGCTGAAAAAAATACTATGAACAGGTATTTCTTTCTCTTGGAAAAACTTGTTCATGGGTAAAACTTATTCTTGGAAAAACTTGTTCATCGATTCTCCTTTTGTATTGGTTTCCAAATTTTTAACAAATAATACCTCTTGTCAACTTTTTCTTCCGTTATGAATCGAATGCATGATAAGAATATTGCTTCGTTATTTGGCAGAATTGATTCAGCGAGTTGGATGGAAATTTTGTATGTCTTTAAGTTGTTACAAAATGACATTTCAACGTCTTTAGTCATTTTATCTATTTTCTTTGTACCGAAGTATTACTCAGAGGAAATTTTCTGACGCTACCTGATGGTGTTTTATGATGAAGAACAGTTTTCATTTCCTCTTTGAATGCCGGCAAGATTAATTCCTCGCCAATTATATGTGGAATTCCTGCTTTTGCAATTAACAGTGAAATATTACAAGAGACTGATAGACATTATCTTCTTGTTTAGATGGAAAAAAAGGTTTAATACAGTTGGCTGAATTAAATAGTTCTTTAATTAATTAATTCAGATTAATAGATAAATATAAAAAAAACTACAACGCATTCTATCCCTTTCATTCCTGAATATGGATTATTGACGAAGCACACGATAATAATAAGACTTTCCTATCTGAAGTGGAAGTGTGTGCTGTCACGCAGGGTGCCTGGGTCGAAGACCCTACCCCTCGTCGAGTAAGTATACTTAGAGTAAATTGTACCGAAAAATAGCTTGAAAATGAAGTAATAATTTTTTTAACTAGGGTAGAAGATGAAGAAATACTAAAGTTAGCATTACTTAACTGAATGGTAATAAAAGGCTAATAAACATAATATGGCAATTATAAAATTAAAATAAGAGTGAGTTGATGCGAGCAAATTTAAGCATGAATATGCCATCTGGATAGAAAAGCTGTCGAGCTGGTGACTGACCTAGAGAAAAACTCTGGAGTTAAACATGAAAAAGTACGAATCACTTGGTGCACTTATAGTAAGAAAACAAAAAATAATACAAATTAAAATAGAAGAACAAATGCAGAGACTATTTACAAAGTTTAAATTATGTAATACATTAAGGACTTAGAGAGGTAGCAGCAGAAATTAAAAATTAGATAACTTTACAATAGATGGATACATCATAGGATTAATCTCGACTTTCATTAAGAATTGCCATGGGGCGTTGATAATTTACATTATCGTAGATATCATAATCATAAATTGTGATTGCACGATTATTTAGGTCCTGAAGACATTCAAAACATTTCCTTGCCAAACGACAACAATAACGTTTCAGTTGCTCAACATGAAGCTCTTCGTGAATTTTCTGATTTCTAACGTACCAAGGGGCACTTGAGGTCTGCCTCGAAACACAGTTTTGACCAGTTTGAAGCTTTTTTCTTATGGATTTACATGAATACGCCCAGACTGGGCAAGCATAGTAAAGTATGGAACGCAGCATGGATTTATAAATAAGTAACTTGTTGTCAATAGATAGAACACTGTTTCGAACAATTAGGGGCAATAGTGTAGCTTTACGCACTAAGAAACTTCTTGAGACTCTGTGTAATGTGTGGGTTCCATGATAAACTTTTATTGAGGATCACCCCAAGATAAAGGACCTAGACTTTTCTACAGCTATCTCCTGTCTTTTATATATTCGCATTTGTGCATGTATGTAGTGTAGTGCGTACTTGCTTAGTAAAAGGTCAGTATATATGTATTTTTGTCGAAGCCTGCTTGATTACGTGAATCGCGTCTTTGCTTACCAACTTGCAAAGACATTCTATCGACAATAAAGCGAATCAGGCGTAGGTATGCCTTACAATTTTCAATGCGTATTTACACAATAACAATAAAATAAAAATTTTCTAGCTTAAATGTTTATTGATGGAAGCAGTTGGTATTTTCAAAGCATTTTACTAAATTAATTTCCTAAATACGTACGCGCGCACCGACTTCCTCTCTTAACTGTCTTAATGCCTTCCATTTGCTTCTGTCCCCTCTATCGCCTCCAAGGAAGGCTGTAGCGTCCACTGGGAGGTGGTGCTATCTTCTTGGGAGCCTGTGTACAGCACATTTTTAATGCACTGTAATAATACTGAATACCGCTTTTCTAAAACGCAAATAAAAAATTGAGAGATGTCATGATTTTAACTATTGATGAGATCTAGTCCTACAAGAAAACTTCAGGCATTTTTGAAATAGTATTGTACAATAGTAAAATATTAAATCCATAACTATTTTAAAGCGAATTAATATGTAATTTCGTACATATTAAGTTTAAAGTAAAACTTAAGACTTGATCTCGTAAGTTTCGTTACGTAGGTGTTTTCATCATTGAAAAACTATAATATATCCTTAGCTACTGTTACGAACTGAAGCTGGGGTGGTCATGTCAGCTTCTAGAGTGTATAAGGATCAGATCAATTAATGTAGCAAACGGAGAGTGATAGAGAGTGTTTGTACCTTTTGTGCCGAATTGTGAAACGCACGTTTTCCTTGTTATGTGTGTCTGTGTGTTTTGTGCTTCAATAAAGTGTCTTCGTGAAAATTCAAACAATTATTGCCTTTCGGGCACTACAAACATCCGTGCTTCGCGTTATTGCGAACTCTGATTCCGAAAGTAAATTCTCGTTCTCGACATAAAAACGTGGCGCCCACAGGTGGGCGAATGTTTTGCATTTGGAATCTCGTAATTTGAAGCATTCCATGAAAATGGATTTGAATGCTTTAAAAGCGCAAAGAAAGGGTTTGAGAATGTTTTTTACTCTCTGTTTAAGGAAAACTGAAAATGCATCACTTAAAGAAGCTGCTGATGTTAGTGAAATTTCCGTTTTACGACTTCAAATTATTGATAAGTTCCACAGACTTAAAAGTTGTCAATCATTAATTGTTGAAAACTTGCTGAAGACTGAAGATGGTATGAAATTGTACACCGATGATTTTGAAGAAGCCGAAATTTACAGGGACAGTTATGTTTTTAGAAATCTGTGCTAAAGTTCAAAAACGACTGCAAGAAGATTTTGCAGCTAAAAATGAGAAACGAAAACATAAATTACCGAAAATTGAGCTTAAGAAATTTTCAGGTGAGCCTAAAGAATACTTGTCTTTCTGGAGTATATTTCAGAAGATCCATGAGGATAGGTCTCTACCTGATACAGATAAGATGCAATTTCTGGTACAGTCTGTGGAGCTAAAATCGAAAGCGGAACGTCTTATTCCGAGTTTTCCGGCTATTGCGGAGATTATACAAAGGCTATTGAACAGTTAAAAGAACGTTTTGGAAAAGGTGATTTACTCTTCCAAATTTATGTCCGTCACTTACTAAGCATGGTTATGAAGAGCGCAGTGACTAAAAGAGCTATGGCCGAGTTAACAGCTATATACGACGAACTGGAATCGAAACTTAGAGTTTTGGAAAGCTTAGGAAAAACTCAAGAAAAATACAGTGATTTCTAATTCCCTTAGTGGAAAACTGCCTTCCAGAGGAAGTGTTGCTAACCTGGAAAACAAGAAGAAATTATGAAGCAAGTTAAACCAAAAGTTCCCGTACTTTAGAAAAGCTGATGAACTTTCTTCGCGAAAACGTCCAAGGTGTAGCAATGGTGTCCTTAGCAAGAAGTGGGTTTTCTCACGTTCATTCTAAAAGTAATAGTTCTGTTCCTGGAAAAACAGAAGGGAGTGAACTCGCGACTGCCTCTGCCTTAATGAGCCTTGATGATAATACAGGTAAGTGTCTTGATTGTTTCTTTTTTTTTGTGATAAGTTTCACCCCATCGACAAATGTTTTAAGGCAAGAAAAATGACTTAAAGTGAGAAAAAGCAACTATTGTTAAAGAAATGTGCATGTTTTTTATGTCTTAAAAGGACAGGTCACTTAAGCAAATTTTGTAACGTTAAACATCAGTTGAAATGTTCTCAGTGTAATAATTCCCCTTTTGATGTTATGTGTCCTCAACAAGGAAAGGGGAATGTTTGTAAAATAGAAAGTTCTCTCTCTAATTGCCGTAGAAGCGAAACCATTTACTTGCAAACTCTTTGCGTAGTCATTCGGGCTCGAGGACAAGAGCGGAAAGTTCGCGCTCTGTGCGATTCGGCTAGCCAAAGTAGTTATGTAAACGATAGAATTATGACATTATTAAATTATAGAATTATGACATTTATAGAATTATGACATTATGATAGAATTATGACATTTCTTCCCCTTCGGACGGAAACT
>KK119152.1:574024-607697 GCA_000611955.2 Stegodyphus mimosarum
TACTGTTTCCTTGTATTAACTTTACCTGTCCATTTTGTTCATGTAGATGATGTTTGCGGACATACTTTCCTATCTGAAATCAATTTCCTGGTGTCTTCCCTCCCCAAGAAACTTAAAAGATAAGTTTTGAAACACCCTGTATATATGTGTGTGTGTAAGATACAATAAAATACGATAGCTGCTTTAAAAAAATAATTGATGACCTCAAAATTAACATTATAGATTGGTGCTGTCTCTCTAAATTCATCTGTACTTCCAAATTCGAGATCCTCCGATGGTTATATAACAACCTAAGGTTAACCAATCATAGCTCAGAGTACTTTGTACACGTATTTGGTATAAATAGTTTTGGCACAGAAAATTACGTCAGTCTTCTCCTAGCTTCGCCACTTCTAATATATCCTCTGTCGCTTCGGTTTTCAGATGCTTATATCTTACTTTTAAAGCCAGTGTACATACGATTTATTGTATTTCATTATGAGTGGATAAGTGTCTACTAAGCCGGTTAAATAAAGTTTGGGACATCTTCAAAATTCGTTCGCGTCGGTGTCATCTGTTCTTCTTGCCACTCTGTCCTCACGACTACGCAGTAAAAATTATTACATATATATGTGATGTACCAAATGTAGTCGTAGCTCAAAGTATCAGACGATAAGTTTAAAAAAAACAGGATCCATTTATTAATTTCCATAAAAAACAGCAGTTACAAAAATCAGATCCCCGGAGTAAATAAAAAAGAACAACTAATAACTTTTTGTATTGAAGTTTACTCCATCATAACACTAATGAAAAGACCCCTCGATAATCCTTTGCGAGTCCTTTTATAAACCTCTGGAAAGGCGGAGCTTCCAAGAAATGACGTCAGTCTCGTCAGCCAATCCAGTTCGCCTAAAGTTGCTTTCAGAACTCAGAACTCAGTTATTTCCAGAACTTCCAGTAACTGTACGTGTAGAAAAAGCGGGAAAATCAACTTGACTATAGGGTTGTGGATTTAATTCCACGTACTTTCAAGTAAGAAATCGTCGCCATTAAAATGAAAAGAACATGCATTTAAAATTGTGACTGGGGAAAAAATAAAAAGAAAAAACGAAATTAAGTTAGGGTTTTAAGTGTACTTTTGACTCTGGAATTTTATTATTATATATATATATATATATGTGTTTTATTCGATTTTTAGTTTTGGTTTTCATAAACATTAAAAATGCTTTTTATTTTGTAGAAAAAATAATTTAAATATAGAAAATAAAGGAAAATTTTTAAAATTTTTCAAAAAATGCAAATAAAGTTACTAGAACTTATTTTAAAAACAATAGCACTAAAATAAGCTGTAAGCTTTCAGTACTTTTAGTGTTTCTTAAAAAGTAGTGTAATAAACAAAATTTTTAAGGGTGATGGAAGAAGAATTACGTGATTTTTGGGTAGATTTAACGTTATAGGAGGTCCAAAATTTTTTTTGACTTTCTTTAGTAGATGCACAGAAAGACAAATTAATGACAAAGTACCCAGAATCTTATAATAAATATATAATTATATCAATAGCTCTATAAAAAAGGGGTTATAATATTTTGAACTATTATGTTTGAAATGGGGAATTTATCAGATTTTAGAAAAAAGCATTTTTTTTTCAAATCATTATAGTTACCTTAAAAAAATATACTAACATGCACAACACTCACCACACTTACACGTGATACATTCCTCATGACATCTTTGTCATTGTTCTTCTTATCTGCATTTTTACCAAGCAGTTTCTATCTCAAGCAGTGAAGAATGTTCATATTCTCTAGTTCGTCCTTTTTGTAGCTTTGAAAATTCTATTCAGTATGAAAATCATCAGGAGGATATAGTTAACCCTTGAATATCTTGAGTTAACCTTGAAAACCTAATAGAATTAATAGAATGTAGGTCTCAGAGCAGTTTTTAATATCTCAAAAGATAAAAAGGTCTCTATTAAAACTAAACTTAAAATATCCTAATATTCGCTCAATTTTAGTAAGGCTTATTCCGGTTTTCGGAATGAATTTGAAAAAATATCAAACAAAGAAAATTATGGAAACCAGAATTACCTAATTTCTTGGACACCCTGAAAGCTTGAAGTGATTTGATTTATGGATGCAGGCTTACCATCGCTGTTCTTCAAATTATTTAGCAGAAATTGTGGCAAACAAAATTTGCATTTTATTAATTTATTATATTTTTTAAGTGGATTTTCGAAAATAATGGGCTATATTTCAAAATTTTACATTTAATCATTTTTCATTTGCACAGGATGATGTTAAATAACTTTAGAAAATCCGCGAATTTTCACTGAAGCTTTCAAATAGGTCTGCATTCGGGGGAAGGGAGTGATCGCATGAGCAAAAAAGTCAAAGGACTACAAGTTCTGCTTCTTATTTAACATCAATACTAAATATGAAATTACATTCTTAAGTATTGCGATGCACACAGAAGTATGATAATCAATTATATGTAAGCACCGGTACTGCGTATTTAAAAAAATAAGTGATTATTTCGGTTGCTGTTAAGCGAAGGTTCTGCAAAGACAACTGCCCGTTGTCTTTGTTCTTATGTTAGACTCTGTATATATCATTCCTGAAACTAGCTATCTACATATGTATCTATCTACATATGCCCGTTGTCTTTGTTCTTATGTTAGACTCTGTATATATCATTCCTGAAACTAGCTATCTATATATGTAAGGTACTTCTGAAAAGACTTCCTATCGCTATCTATCTGAATTTCGAAAAACCATTCTTCAGCTTATATATTTAGTAAAATTCTAAAATGAATATTCGGACACAAATTAAAATTCTTAATCGCGTTGGACTTTTATATTAAGGCGTTTTAATTGAAAGCCTGTAAGGTATTTCTCCCGCCTTCTTAGCATGCCTTTGGGGTGTAATGGGTAGCATACTCAGCGCGTATTCGAGAGGCCAGAGGTTCAAATCCCGGTGAGGCCATTGCTCATTTTTTCATGTGTCCTGCTTAGAAATAATCTAATGTCTCTACAAGCCCTGATTATTTATTATGAAGCAAATAATGACATATATGAAATTTACATGTGCATCATACTTTTGATGTAGTGCTCATGACTAGAAGTACATGCTTTTCAACGCTTAGGAAATATATGGATACCCTCATCTTTGGTTGCGGGTATAGCCATTAGCGCGCAGTTGTCTTCATCGCTTTTAGAAATTCTTGCTTCTTTTAGAGGTCAGAACACATGAAACTCACAGGCTGCGATATCTAACGAAAACGATGATGTGTGAGACACTTAAAATTCATATCCTGTACTGCTAGTCACTAAACGGGCAATATATGGTTGAACATTGTCATGCAGGAACAATGTACCTGAAGTCAATGCATGCCATACAGGAACAATGCCCCTGAAGAATGCTAATTCTTTATTGTAAGGGAAGATGATCTTGAACATATCTACAGAATAAATGTTGACAAGTGTTCCGATGTTTTTCATATAACGTTCCAAAATTACGTTATTAAAATTTCGGAAGGAAATGAATGAGTTAGCTTTTCCTGGTGATGGAATGAGTTTCTTCCCAGAAGTGATGTCACTGGGAAACTTCCTACACCGCTCGTACAATTGCTGCATGAATATATATAAATCATTGTACTACGCTTTTATCTTGCAAGGAATGTTAGTTATTACCTTCATTACTTAAGAAATCCATCACAGATTACTCAAACGTGTTGCTCGTCAATAACGAGACAGCCATTTTCCCCCTGACTCTATTTTCTTCTTCGGTGATGCAGCATCATATAACCACTTGCTGGTTATTTTTTTATTTACGAGGAGTACAAATCAATCGTACAACTCTTCAGAATTACATCGGGTTTTTAAAGGTTTCGTTTATATTACTTATGATATTGCAATCTGAAAGTCTCTCGGAGCAAATGTCATATCCGCAGTGAAGAGATTTAAAAAATTCAAAGGTGGTGGTGGTGAGTGAAATTTTTTTGGCGCAAAACCAGGGATGGTTATAATGCGCCAAACACTAGGTAATGGAAAAAAAATTCAAAGAAAGTATTGATAATTGTTTTGAATCAGTTCATTGTCTTTGAGCTGGAATTCTATTAGTCAATAAAATAGCGATCAGCTATTTGTGTTCAGAATGTGAAGATAAGAATATGGACAACAAAAGTTGATTGTCTTACCTGCATCAATACTTACATGCTCCTTTCCTGAACAGGCCCACCAGCGGCCGAGCGGTAAAGCGCTGAACACTGATAGTTCGGTCCGAGGTTCGAATCCCGCGAACGGGCTGGCTGCATGGGCGTTTTCGTGGTTTTCCCCATGTGTAACGTGTATATGAGCCAGTTTCCCTTAGAAAGTCCTCCACGAAGGCATCCCTCCCCTTAGGCAGATAGCCCTCGTGTGCTTTGCCATAATTGAATAACCTAACCTAACCTAACCTTTCCTGAACAGTGGGGATCTAGTCTTACGTACAAACTCGAAACAGTACATCGAATACTTGCATGCTATTTTCCGGCATATAAGAAACCTGGATTCCGTTTGCGTATTTAACCTGCTTACCTGCTTCAAACAATGACATTAATCTTTTGTTAATCTAACATTATTTTTAAATTGTTGCACTGGAAAAGTAAAAAAATAAAAATTATGGTTACACCACATGACTTCCTTGTGTGGAATATTTAATTATACGCATTTTTTGCGGCAATCCATTTAAATTTGTTTGCTAGAATTTCATTAGAGATAGATTTCTCATTAAATTAATTCAGTTCTCATTTCGCAGCAAAGCAAAATTACATAAAAAACCTCAAAATATCTTCATTAAAAATTGAAAAGTATAGAAATAAAACGCCAAACACAGTTAAAATAATGAAAACAAAATACAGTTAAAATTAGTTTTTACGCAAAAACAAGCAATTCGGCCAGCAGGCAACAAGGCAGATTTTTCGGTGCACAAAAATATAAGTTTAATTTTGGTCTCACTCGGCAAAAAGACACTGTAGGGGCACAAACTGCATTTACTATTCTGCTAAATTTCAAATGTAAACGAATATGGTTACTATGGTAAATAAGAGTTAGGCTTAGCCGCACTTTAACAACTTTTAAATTGTTGATAATTTTACAACTATTCCATGCAGATTAACTAAAGGCGTAAAAACCTTAACCGGAAGGTAAGAATAACACAATCATTTTTAAAGCGAAAAATGCGCAATTTAACAACACATAAGAATAAAACAAAACTGAGCACACTGAGCCGAGCAACAGATTGGGTATAGACACACTTTTGGTGCGGCGGATTTCAACCAAAATGGGAGGTGCACATCTACATATTATAGCAATCCTATATACAAAATTGCAAAGTTCTGAGGCTACTCGTTTTTGCGTCATGCTAGATACATACATGCATAGGTAAGTCTCTTCAGAATACATTTTCATTCAGTTTTATAATTCGCTTGGGGAAAAAATGAGTCTTTTATTCTGTCCTTACGTACAGATGTTACGCAAAAAGATCGTTAAATTGCATTCATAGCGGTCAAAATGGATATTTTCGATGAATATGAAACCCGGAATATTTCGTGATTACAATACTTCCTTTGTACAAGGAAGTAAAAACTGTCTTAATATGAAATAATATTTTGCGCTTAAAGTTATTTATATTCATTTAGAAAAATAAGAAATTTCAGTTATTTAAGAAGTTTGACTCTTATCTTAAATTACACAAAGAAACACTTTTCTTTTCAATTTAGTGCACTTTTAGTCAGCGGCACTCACTTTAAAAAGTAATGTATGTTTATTTTTATAAAGGATTTATGTGTTAGTTTTCCTGTTTCCTGATCTGGCAATTCTTCAAATATGGACATATTTGTTTAGACCCTTTTTGACCCCTTTAGAGGCGGAATGCATAAAATTCTTTCGCAGTGAGTTCTTACACAATTAATACACCCTTCAAATTTCATTATTTTTAATATTTAGGGAGCTTTAGGGTGCGAGAGAAGAAATTAGTCACTCAGAGCTTTTGTTTAGAGTTTTTCGATGAATATAGATCTCTTTTGAAGGTGGCCTAAATAGCGGTTATTTAATAGAAAATAATTTATTATACTTAATAAAAAGTACTATAACAGTACCTTTGAAATGATGAGACTCAGTTAAAGTTTTTCAGAATACATGTGGCAATTTGGTTATGGGCTGGGCATTCTTAATTTAGATGAAACTCAAACAATATAAAAAATAATCACCATGTTGCCATTTTATAATACCATATTTTAGAGTAAACATCCTAAAAAACTGAAGGCAGTGTTCGTGAAAAAATGTTTTGAGGAAAATTTACTAAAGAGCCAAGTTTTTAGAATTCTAAAGAGAGCAGAAACTTGTATGGGACTATAAAAATCTTCCTAAAAGAAGTTCATTTGAAGAAAGATGTATTCAGGCGGAAATTACGCATTAGAGTTTAGAGGAAATGGAAAATGGGGAAAGAAAGAAAAGAGGCTTATATTTTTTTAGTTTCATGAAAGCAAAGTTATGGGAAGTATTTACCTCTCTGAGGTAGTAACCTTCATGAAATTATTTTAGCATATTCGGTTGCAAGCTGTTCTACATTATTTCGTTATAAACTATACATTCGTTTTTTAAACCTGAGAATTTCTCTTGAGAGAAGGAATATTTTTCATAGTAAAAATATTTCTTTAGATGAGCAAGCATAATACACTATGCATTCTTATCTTTAGTAGGAAAAAACTTTAACTCAGAATTTTTGAATTTCCAATTTTGATGTTACGTTATGAAACTGCTATTTATGTCTAGCTGAATCCAATCAGACTACTTTTAAAATGAGATACGATAACAACTGCATATGTATTGCCAGTTTTGTGTATCTGATGCTGTATTGTTGGGAGATGTTCATAAATTATAGAACTTCTTTCACTTTTCGTTCTGTTTCTGTACATGCCCACGTATGACAAATACAATTGTAAAAATGTCCTCCAAAAGACAATCGCATATGAAAGGGGACAAAACTATTAAAATTCGGAAGGAGGAAATAAGAAAAAGGATATAATTCAGTGTATGCGAAAAGATTTACTTTAGACTTCTACCTATTTTTTGTTGCTTGTGCTGTCATAAAAGAATTCATAATATAGGTATTACGTATTTCACTCATTTCAGTGTAGGAATTCTTAATCTTACACCTCAAATACTAAATAAGTTTTCTGACGTGAATAAAATAGGATCTTTACTTCCTCTATTAAGTTCTGAGTGAAAAAGGATACTAAAGTCATGTGAACTGTATATGTGTCTCGCAAACTGAAGTATAGAAAACGTCAAAGAAATAGCTAGGTGCTTTTTGTAGCTAATTAAAGTTGTGCATATGATAGTTAAAATTCATTAAGTTTTAAAAATGATTTTAATTAAATCGCTGTGGTAGACAAAAATGTTAATAATATAATTGAAATATATTGTTATAAGGTTATATATTATTGAAATATATCGTTTATATATATATATATATATATATTGTTATATACTGTTATAAGGTATTTCTCCCGCCTTATTTGCATGCCTTCGTGGTGGGGTGGTCAACACACTCGAAGCGTAAGAGAGGTCCGTGGTTCGTTTCCCGGCGAAGGCTTTGCTCCTTTTTCGTCTCTCTTGCTTCGAAATGACCTAATGTCTCTACAATCTACTCCTGCATGAATAAACGAAATTTAATTAAATTTCAACTAAATTAAACGCATTTAAATGGAAGTACAGCTAGTTCAGGTTTACAATAATGAACATTTTTGTAAAGCTATTAATTAAAAATACCCTTGATTGATTCTTCATATGATATGAACAAGAGATTAGAAGGCGCACAAAAAGAAATTTCTTGAGTCTAAAATAAATAGAAGTTTTATTTTGGTAACCACTGAAACCTAAAAACTGCCCACCTTTGCGTATGCTCTAACAGATGCAAAAGAAGCGCTCATATTAAACATAAAATGAGTTAAATTTGTAACAGCTATTTTTGAAATTTTAGTGAGAACTCAGCGTAATTTAAACGATGTCAGTCTTCTCTTTGGTTAACGTCATGTATATTTTCATGTGCTAATCATGAACACTACGAAAAAAAAACATATAAAGGGTTTCAGATTTTAAATTACGTCCAAAGGAGTGCTTTTTAACATTTTGTGAATTAGCTTTATATTTATTCAATAGCATGTTCTTCGTACTTAAGCCACAAAATTCAGTTAAAGAACAAGATCGCAAAATAATTTTAAACTGAGCATATCTTTTGAATTTACTATACACAGTCTCACGCGCTGGAGACGTTTTTTCTGTACAACGTTGCCGTGGCTCGCTTTGATATCCTTGAGTTTGTTAATCAAAAATTCGTTAAAGTTTTACAAAATGTGAAATCGATAATAAAACAAATTCCAGATTCCAAATTTGGGCTTCCAGATTCCCATATTTGCAGCAGGATTACGTCATTCAAAATTTGATGGCTCTAGGTACCGTCGTTTTATCACAATGCGAGAAACATAGATGCATTTATGCACATTCTTCATTATCTAATTTCTTTAAATACAATACAGGACTGCAATATTTTGTGGCAACAGTTTGAAAAGTGAACCTACATTTAATGCTTCCGACGCAAAACCGCAAGAAGAAAACAATAATCCTTCAGGGAGAAAGCTACTTTGGACTAGAAAGACATTTCTATATCTCCGGTCGTACTGACGCATTCAAATTTCGTTTTTCATGTCTCGAAATCGAGAGTTCAGAAATGTATTAGATTTTTATATAGCATTGTTCTAATATAAGTATTTTGACACAAAATCGCACTTTATCTGAAATGACACGCCAATTCTTTTGCATATTTCGATTCTACAACTCAAATTATTCCAAACTGCCAAGTTTTGTAGAAAACGCAAGACTAGTTTTTAAAACATTAGCTCTCAAAATTTTAGCTCCTTTTTAAGAAGGCTGCAAAAAATTATAGTTTTTATTGAAAATTTGCTAAGGTATATGTGAATTTACATATTGACGCGTTCTGAAATTTGTATATCTTATAAGCGATAATAACGCCAAATGTGGTTTACCTAATGTTGTGTAATGTGGTTGTAAAATGTGGTTTACCTACTTTGTTAAAATTATTTGAAAGTATGAACGATGATCTTCTTTTCGCTCGTGTACAGTGAAAAAAAGGAAAGGGAAATAGGGTGCTTGCGCCAAGGTAAATTTTGAAATTTTTCTATCAATTTCTCACCAAAAATTACAAAATTTAATATGTAGGCATAATTTCAGTAGTAGAATCGAAGTGTTGAAAAAAATAGAATGTTATTTCAGAAAAAGTCCGATTTGGGGCCAAAATACCAATGTTAGAATAATACCATATATAAATCTAATATATATATTAAGTTACGCTTTCTAGACATCAAAAATGAAAGTTGAATTTCGTCAATCGGCCCAGTAGAACGGGAGATATAGAACTGTCCCATTTTTTAGCAGTGTACATTGGCTGAAGCCAGAAAAATTGGGTACAAAAGAAAGAAATGCAGTTTATTTAATGTTTAAGTTTCGCGAATTCTCGCGGTGATGCTTCGAGAAATTTAAAGGCAACTGTATATTTGTTATATGCAAGAAGTTTTGCCATTTGCCATAAGTGACGTTGCACTGACTAGCTGAGAGGAATAATTAAAATGCTTTATCTGAGAGAAACTGTTTTGTGTTAATTATATTACTGTAATATTTTTAAATAATTTAAAATACATAATTTTCGATGAAAAAGTATTTGATTAAAATAAAGTTTTGTCCTGATTCGCCACGAAATCATATTCCACTTGAAAGAAATTTATAGTCGGCTCAGCAGAAAAGTATTGAATGTAACAATGAAGAACACTTCGAAGAACTAAATATTAAAAAAAGAATAATTAGCAACAGGAATCTGCTACATGAATAAATTTGTAAGAATATAGTTTCGAAAGCTAAAAAGAGCTGTATTCTTCATCTGCAGGAATCATCAAAAATCTTCATCTGCAAATGGCGAAAAGGAAAATATGCCTATCCAACAAAGTGCTTTTATATCACAGAAAAGAAGCCACTGACATTATCTAGTGACCAAAAAATTAATAAAAAGTAACTTAGAAACAACTGTTTGAAAAGCTGCCCGCAAAGCGATAATAAAGTTAGATCAGTATTCAGAAACCGAAGTTTTTATGAATGTGAATTGCTTTCAGAAATTTAATTTGCTAGAAGAAGACGTATCTTGAACATCTTGGCTGCAGAGAAAATAAAAAAGCATTTGAAGATGGGCAGTGTAAGATTTATATTAATTTTAACTACTACCGACTTTAGACACTTAAACAAGAATCACATGTTGTCATGTTTAAAAGCTTTGTATAAGTATAAATTAGGGCCTACTTAACTTAATGTAAGATAATAAAGCTGCTCATTAGAGTAAGATTTTGGTGCTCTTTTCTAACCATGCTTAAATTAATTCGGAAATAGTATAGCTTCATAGACCTCTCAAGAGGTTAGGATACAGTGCGTACTGAATTACCTTAATAATCTTTCTTTATCTTGGCATGATAATTCATATGAAATATCCAATTCAGGAAATGAATAGCCAATGAATATATGAAATTTAATATAAGTTTTCTTAGTTTCACATAAATAAAGTTAGGTTCTTGACTGTATATAAGTAATAGAATAAAAGCCATTTCAGTACAGAATTCAGGAGGGTAATCCTTATTAGAAATCTAAAGAACAAAGATAAGAAGCAAGCAGAAGCAAATGTGTCAAAAACAGGTTAAATGAGAAAGAAATTGTATGCAATCTTTAGTTACAATTTTGAATATATCTAACAACGTTTAATTAACGAGAAGAGAGAAAAAAATTGCATAGAACAGGGAATAAGAAGAATTATACATGAACAAAATATTTTATACTATTTCATTCAAAATAATCCCTCAATATGACAAAGAACGTGCTCCAGCATTTCTGTAATTCTCTTAATTCTGGGAGGAAAATTCTTCATTTGTGTTCTTCGACAGCATACGTAACATCATCATCGCGTATCCATATTCTACCCATGGTCGCATTAGGTCTTTCTCCCGCCTTCTTAGCATACCTTTGTGGTGTTATGGTCAGTATACTCGATGCGTATTCGAGGGATCCGAAGCTCGATTCCCGGCGAGGGCATTCCTTTTTATTCATATCCCCTGCCTGCAAAATAGCCTAATAACTCTACTGTGGCGCCCAAACTAAAAAAGGTGGTGTATGATGATCTTCCACCACCAGGGTTTGGCGATTGGATCCCCTGGTCCCCAGTCGCCTTTTGAAAGGGGGATCTGTCTTCTTAGCATGCCTTAGTGGTGAAAGGGCCAGCACGCTCGGCGTGTATTCGAGAGGTCCGAGGCTCGAGTCCCGGCGAGAGCATTGCTTATTTTCCATGTCTCCTGCTTAAAAATAGCCTAATAACTGTACAACATATCTACATGAATCATCTTTTTGATCTCGCTGAAAAATTATCAGAAATGGCTTATTAAATGGTATATTTTCTTTCCTTTAAATAAGATTGTGGGTACTAAGGTGACTTGAGGATTTCCTCATAATAAGGTATTTTTTAAAATTTCTACTGCCCTGATAAAAACAAAAGTATTGTTACGGATTTCATATTTATTTGGGTATTTGTTTAGAATTGTAATTAAAATTGCTTTATTTTCCTGTGCAACGCAGACGATTTTTGAAGAGAAAGCTACGCCGGAAAAATAAAAATAAAAGAGAGCGTGCAATTAATATTTTATAAATAAATATCACGTAATTACTGTTGCCATCTAGAAAAATCGAGATTGTTCCAGTGATAATTAAAAAAAGCTTATAAAAGCCGAATTGAAACACCTCATCTTAGTTGCAGTTGTTATTGTAGTTGTAGCTGTTTAAAGCGAACTGCTGTTTGTTTATCTAATGCTGTAGCGATTTCGCTGTGAGATAGAATTAGTTTATCTGTTTTGAATTGAGTTCTGAGATATTGTGATATTGTGCGAATATCTCTGAAGAACTATTTCAGCATTTTGATTTATTGCTTGTAGAAAGAATAAATTTTTGTTAACTTTTTAACGACTTGTGCATTCGATCCATATCGAACCCGTACTCACGCAACAGTGTAATTACTAATGTATGCCTAGAGCTAGCATCTACCTGGCGCTAGGATGACAATATTTTTTTCCGCAGCTGAAGTGGATAGATAACAAATGTGTAAACTATCCTTATAGGAAGTTCTTTCTGGCAACTGCAACATTATATCCTTGTATCTCATATACATTTTTATAAAGATCCTGTATCGAGGTGTGCTTCTAACATAAATATATTATTATACTACAATTTTTACCATTTTTGGATTTAGGTTAAAACGATTCAGATTTCAGCATTCATAAAAAATCTAACCACAAGCGTTAACTACGAACACAAATCTTACAAAACGTTATATAATATTCTGTGAAAATTTCATCTAAAAATTTCTCTTTCTTTTGATGGTTATCTTTAAGTCTTATAAGAAGATACGTCACATTGTACGAAAACTTCATCTAAATTTGCTCTGCTTTCTTTTTCGCTTGTAGCTTTTTGATTGACTCTTGTACACTCTTAATGGCATGTGCAGTTTATTTCTTAAAAGCATAAATGGCTATAGTATAGCTTTCAAGCAAGCGTTATCATTAGTACCTGTCTAATGATGTGAAAATATAATTGCGATTTTCATATAATATATAAAGGAAATATATTTCTGAAGAATACGCTTTAGAGCAAACAACTCTTTTTTTTATGAGACATACGTAATGCATGGAAATCTCTCAAGATATTGGTTAGAGGTTGTACAACGTTTTTAGTTTATATTTTAAAATTAAATTAGATTTAAATTACACATTTCAGCTACTATTATATTAGTTTGATTTTTTTTATTTAAATTTAAATTTAAATTATCCGCATCGCTTCAAATTTGATAATTATTTCAATAGAACAGTTTTAAAATAATCACTGATAATATTGTTAAACCAGAATAAACATTTATTAAGCTCATATTTTTACACTTTTTCAAAAACAGAATTTTTTAGGTGTATAAATTATATTAAAATGAAAGTAAAATATTTGCAACAGATAGTAAATACTATTACTTGCAACTTTGTGCAAATAGAAACTTTCTAAAATATACGCATAAATATAACACATTGGACTCATTTATTCTAGATTCCAAAAAAAATCAATAGAATTGCAAAACATTTTCAATTTTATTATATATTCGTTTTCAATACTTCGTCTTTCAAAAATACACTTTTATTTAGAAGACGTTCTTTTCACAGTTGAACGCAGTTACAAAAATAGAACAGATATTCAGTCAGAGTCCGAACAACGAAAAAATATATTTTAAAGCTTTTTCTGTTCTGGAAACATGGTTCTGGGTTGTGAACAAAATTCGGCCCCTACTTCATTTCTAGTAGAAAATTATTAAAATATTCTTCTTTTACCTGCTAGAGTATATGCCTAATAGTTTGCATATAAAGACTTTCAGAAGTCTTGTAATTCAGAATAAAGTATCTTCTATTTGTTCTCACATTTCGTAATAATATAGTTTATTTTCAATTATACATGATAATATACTGTGGCGTGCGTACGGGTTCGTAATGGATTGAATGCACAAGTCGTTAAAAAGTTAATAAAATTTATTCTTTTCACAGGAAATAAAACAAAATACTGAAATATTTCCTCAGAGACATTCGTACAATATCGCAATATCTCAAACGTTTAACAGAATTCAACTCAAATCAAATAAAGTTAATTCAATCTCACGGCGAATTCGCTACAATCAATCATAGCATTAAGTAAACAAACATATTTGCTTTAAACAGCTACAACTGAGATGAGGTGTTTTAATTCGGCTTTTATAAGCTTTTTAATTATTTACTAGAATACTCTGGTAAAACCTCGATTTTTCTCGATATTTGTAGATGGCTAAAGTAATTACAAAATATTTATTTATTAAATATTAAATGCACGCGCTCTTTTATTTTTACTTTTCCGACGTAGCTTTCTCTTCAAAAATTGTCTGCGTTGCATGGGAAAATAAAGAAATTTTAATTACAATTCTAAACAAAAAGCTAAATAAATACGAAATCCCTAACAATATAATAATAATTAAATAGTTCATTTTCAATTATACAATTAACACTATATTTTTCTATAGTACAATAACTTTACATTGTAAATCATCTGACTTACAGTGGCTCCCAAAAGTGTTCGTACACTTATAATTTTCATTGAAATAGGGCTCTAGCCATTAAGTAAACTTTCTGAATGAGATTTTTATAATAAGATCTATAATCTATTCGTAACAAAATTACATGAAATATTTTTAAAATATAGCGAAGCTTTATTTTTAAGAAATTAATAATAAAAAAATGACAAACATTTTATTTCACAAAAGTCTTCGTACGCTGAAATATTTTTGGATAAAATCAAAATTAGAATGATCATTTGCCGCTTTTTTAATTTTTGCATTGTGGTGGCATTTAAAAAATGGTTTGCTTTAATTTTTTATTGTTTACTTCATAATATCCTATTTATTATTGAAAAATGGGTCGCAGTCATAAAGAAATTATAAACAACATTCAAAAATTGATGATTTTTCACCTCAGTAGTGGTAAATCAATTCGAAATATCGCTAAATTAGTTAATTTCTAATTCTACAGTGCAGTATGTGATAAAACGCTTTAAAGAAGAAAATCGGATTGAAAACAAGGTAAGAAAAGGTCGACCGAGAATGTTAACTAAAGGTTATAAGAGATTTATTATTAGCAAATTTGTGAAAAACCCACGTTTGAGTGCTGTAGAAGTTTCTGCAGAATTTAATGCAAAGTTTTCTACTTCAATTTCACCTGAAACTGTTCGACGAGTTCTCAGAGAAGCTGGATTACATGGGCGTTCTGCCCCTTAAAACATTTTTTGTTAGTGAGAAAAACAGAAAGCTTAGACTTTCATTCGCACAATCAATGAAAAATACACCCAAAACGTACTGGAAATAATGTCCTATTTGCTGACAAAAGCAAATTTAACATTTTTGGTTCCGATAGTCGAATAACTTTATGGAGAAGAAAAAACGAGGAACTTCATTCTAAGAATTTACACTCATGTCCATAAATTAAGAATAATGCAAAATCAGGCAAAGGAAGAGTTAGAAGCAAATCAAATTTGACTTATTTGTAAAGCTTATTTATTAAACAAAAGGTAAAGAGCAAAGAAAGATGCTATATGTTTGATATTATTTTAAAAATTAGCGATTTTTTCTCCCTGGAGCAAATTACAAAAAAAAACCTATTTACAAAAAACCAATATTACATGGTTAGTATGATTGTTAATACATTGTATGTCTCCCATACAATGTAATACAGTCCGTACAACGCCTAGGCATGCTGAGTATCAAATTATCGATCTGATCTTGGATCTTGAATTTGGTATTTATTGTTGGCATAATGAATCACTCTATTTATTTAAATATTTTGAGAGCCAATTTAAAATTATCAGCCCAAAATTTGGGTACTGGAAACAACTTTATTTTCAATCATGATAACGATTCTAAGCATACGGCTCTCAACGTTTGCCTGTGGTGTCTCTATAATTGTCGACAAGTTTTGAAAACACCACCTCAGTCGCCAGTTTTAAACCCCAAAGAACACATTTGGAAAGAACTGGAGGTTAGAGTACGAAAACACAATATCAAAACGAAGCGCGACCTCAAAACGGTCGTGATGGCAGAATGGATGAGCATTGATACAGAAATTACGAAGAAAACCAGTAAAATCTATTCCCAGACGTTTAAAAGCTGTTGTAAATGTTAAAGGATATCCTACTAAATATTAATTTCACGAAAAATGAAAATATTTACTAATATGTCAAGGTTTTTTTGAAGTGTACGAAGACTTTTGTGAGATAAAATGTTTGCCCTTTTTTGATTATTAATTTCTTAAAAATAAAGTTTCGCTATATTTAAAAAATATTTCATGTAATTTTGTTACGAATAGATTACAGATCTTATTATTAAAACCTCAGTCAGAAAGTTTACTTTTAATTAATGGATAGAGTCCTATTTCAATAAAAATCATAAGTGTATGAAACTTTTTGGGAGTCACTGCATTTTCGTCTCCTTCCGAGTGATCAAAATTCATCTTACTCCTTTTCCTACAAAAAATTAACAAAACTACTTATAACAAAATAAAATTTCATTTAAGCTTTATTTAGCGGTTTAGAAGAACACTTCACCCTTACCTTTCAAAGCACATCATGCATATCTTTGCAAGGAGGAAGTTGACCAATTTTCCTTATGACATGCTTCTGCTTGGCGTGAAAGCTGTACTATATCTTAAATTCCAAACTCCTTGCACCAGGAAGAGAAGACTAACGTTGTAATATTGTCTAGCAGCGAAGCTGTTCTTGCGCCACTTCTGATAAATGTCACTAGTACTTTTATGGAGCGTTCCTCTGTGGTTTAACGTTAATTTGTGGCATGAGCAAAACTTGTTCTACGCAACAAGTTCTCGCCATGACAACAAATTTGCTGTTAAGATTCGATTTAAAAACCGCAGACTTTCAGTTTTAAATAAAGAGTGACATTAAACAGGGAGAAATCGACCACTCGCAGAGAAATACATGCTGTCACTTTGGATTTTTGAGAAACAGTATGACTGACAGCTATGTTAGGCCTTGGAAAGAATCTGCATTTCAGAGAGAAATTTGAAAGCTTCTGACGTTTTACTTTTATTGTATTAATATACAGAATCTGCAAATTCGGGTAATTTCAAGCAAGCGTTAGGTTACCCCTTTTACAAGTCAGTGACTTATACCGATATTCTCTTATTTTTGCCAATGTGAACGCTATTATGATATTTAGAATTCGTGAATTTACGTCTGTTTTATTAGTTATATTTAAGCCGTAGTGTCAATCGAGCCTTAAATGAAAATTTCTGAAACTTGAAAAAGAAAGAGATGGACCACACATCCAACATTCTACTTCAACTTCTCACTACATATGATCATATGTATGACTTTTCTTGAACTACAACTGCTGAACTATAGATAGTTAAGCTGAGCTATAGTCGTTTTTAGCCCCAGATGGGCTATTAATTTCGCAATGGCATTTTGCGTTGGTGCATTATAACTGTCGGCTCCCTTTTCAAATTGTTGCCACCAAATTTTATCGCCCTGTATTATATTTAAAGAAATTAAATAATGAAGAATATGCTTGAATATATGTATGTTTCTCGTATTGTGAAAAAATAACCGATCGATCAAATTTTGAATAACGGATTCCTCCACCCGAATATTGGCAACTGAAATCCCGAATCTTGAATCGGAATTTATTTTTATTATCTATTTCACATTTCTATTATTTAATTTTTTTATTATCTATTTCACATTTTTTTCAACTTAAACGAATTTTTTATTAAGAAATTAAAGGTTCCAAAGTGAGCAGTGGCAGCACACTGTACAGAATAAAATATTATTATCTCCAGTGCGCGAGACCATGTGTCGAAATTTCTAAAGATATGCTGTTTTTAAATATTTTTAGGGGCTTTACCCAAATGCTCTTGAAACGTATTATGTATGTGTAAATGAAAGAAGCCCATTTGAGCGTAATATAAAATCTAAAAGCTTTCAGGTTTTTTGATTAACGTAACATTTTAGCTCAAAATACGTAACTTGACATTTATTACATTAGCTTCAGATAACCTGCTGAATTTCTGTAGAACGTAGTTTTCTATCAGAACCATACAACAATTTTCACGTATTCAAACGCGAGCTTCTACTTTGTTAAATAGAAATAATTCTGTTCCTGGGCGAAGAATATTCAATCGTTTATCTAAAGTCGTAAAAAGTAGCATGTCTAACGATTTTACTTGCCTTTTCATTGAGGCCACGGTTTTATTTCAGCATACTCTTACGAAAGGATCTGACTTCCAGAGAAGCTCTGTTAAATAAAAGTAGATATCCCGAGCACTTATCTTTAAATGCCAGTTAATAGACGGTTATATAATGCAGAGCTTCTACCTCTGTATCATGCGCCACTATTTAGCTGAGTGAAAAGCAAATTCTTTGCAAATTCACTAAAATTATGGAGAAATTATCCAAAATGAATGTAATGGAACTATGTCTTCCATAAAATATAAGTACAGCAATACATTTATTTCACACTGAGCTGCCTATATAGTAAAAATAGTGAATTCACTTATTCACTATTAATAATGAATTACTAATTAATAGTACCATATTGCCACATATATGTATAAGATACAAAATATGAAAAAAAACTACAAAAAATAACTAACTTAATTTGGCAGCAGCCTTTTTAATTCCTGATTTTAATTTGGTTATGTCCTCTTCAAAGAATCTGTACTGCATCACTTACGTCATTATTTTCCCTGCAAAGATCCGCAATGCTGTAGAGCTCTTGCCCAATCACCATTTAAAACGGAACAAAGGATCCGAGTTTACAAATACCTCAACAGCTAATAGGCAGTACCTTTCTCTACTGCTCTCACTTCGCAGGAATATAATCAATCGCTTTGTTTTTTTCATCTATTGTTTAAGGATGGAATACGAGTATATAAAACTGAGGGAAGGGTGGCTTACAGCACCGATAGTGTGAAAATCAAGAACAGATTTCCCACAAAATTAATGATGTGGGATTTAAGATACTTATCAAGAATGTCCAGGAATAAATTATGTGTGGAATTCGACACGTTTGTCTCCAAGTCCATCATTCCATCTACGCCACAGTTTCAAGCTATCTTCTAATATCAAGTTATCAGCAGTTACATATATAGCTGGGAAAATTGCCATGCTGCCATGTAGATGTAAAATTTTCATGCGTAATATTATATGAAATTTCACCATCCCTGCTTAATTAATCTTGTACAATAGTGAGACAGGGTTATAACAGTATACATAACAGTTAAGTCTTGGTGTCTCTTCATTTAATAGAATCCCATTTCTGAAGATAGAACATTGCCAAATTCTCTCTCGAAATTCTTTGACTCTTTTTAATATGGTGTTAAATAAAAATTGTAGTTTGCATATTTTGTATGATTTTTATCGGATGCAAATCTCGCATTTTTTAACCATGATCATTTCTACGCTTAACGACACAATCTGATTTTTTATTATTCATTTCTGAAATTTAACCTTAATATGTTAATTATGATTTTCTAAACGTAGTCACTATGACATGTTTAAGCGATTTTGGAGTAACCGATAAAGCTCTGGATAAATATAAATTTCCCCATAATTACATAGGAAGTAAAACAAATATATCAAGATAGAAGAAAGTGATTGAAAAAATACGTAATATTATTTACAAGTTTCATTATTATTTTGGAACTAGAAAACTGCTTGTCAAAGTACATATGAATAAGAGTATTTACGTGAAATGAGACTAAAAGCCTTATTTCATAATGCACATGTAAAAAATCATTTCGTATATCCCTATTACTAAAGTTAAAGAATAAAGTGGTGTAACTATTAGCTCAAAGGAGCGTTAGCCCATAAGGGATATTAGCCTTAAAACGGTAGTTTGAGTCGAATTACTAAAAACGACTGTATCAGTTTTTAAAGTGTTGCCACTGTATTGTACTTAAAGAAATTGAATAACGAAGAATCTTCATGAATGTATATGTGTTTCTCGCATTGTGAAAAAAAAAACAATACTTAGAGTCATCAAATTTTGAATAACGTATTCCTCCACCCGAATATGGGCACTTGAAAGCTCGAATCTTGAATTTTGAATTTGTTTTGTTATCTGTTTCTGATTTTTTAACCTTTAAAGAACTTTTGATTAACAAATTTAACGATTACAAAGCGAGCAATGGCAATACACTGTGTTAGAAACAAGCCTCAGTTGTTATCTTTCTTACATAGTTTGTCATTGTAAGAGTGGCAACATCTGATCTTTATTGTAGTTTGTTGATCTATGGATTTTGAAAAATAAACAATGACGCTCTGGAATAATCGATGTAAAGTTATTTTATTTTAAGTTTATTGGGAGAAAGGAGAGCGGTTAGTTCTTGCAAATCTCGAACACACTGTACGGAATAAAAAACTTTTACCTCCAGCGCGCGAGCCTGTCTATCGGAAATTCTAAAGATATGCTGGTTTTAAATATTTTTAATCAAAATGATCCCGAAACGTGTATGTATGTATAAATGAAAAAAATGGCACTTTGGGGGCAATATAAAAAGTGAAAACTTTAAATTTTCTTAATTCTTGTAATTAACTGCTGGATTCCACGAACTGAAAGTTGGAGAATTCCTGGGTACAGTGCTGTGAGCAATTCTTAATTGCCAAAATATCTTCCTATGATGATACCTTGAAGATTTTAGTTATTTTCAAAGTTCGCATTCGTTTTACTATGGCACTCACTTGCAATTCTTCTAAGAGCTCATTTTATGAAAACGACGAAAGTAAAATTTGAATAAAAAGTATACAAATCCAGAATGTTGGCTTCTGTTAATGGGAGAAAATGCGTGATACTAGGTAAATGGCAATGGTTTATGCTAAGCCTTTAAAGTTTTCACTGGCTTAATGATAAATGAACGGTTGTTTACATGAGAGAAGAGCTGTGTAGTCCTTCCGCTTTTATGAGGTACTTTCTAACACATGTGACGTTACGATCTACTGAATGCCTGTACAATATTAAAGCAATGATAATCTGAAAGTTGTACGTACTGACAGTCAGAAAATAATTGTTGCAGTGAAGTAATTGTTTACATTGTTATGCAAGCGGACACATTATACCAAAGTATTATTTACGACAAATTATACCAAAGTATTATTTACGACAAATTATATCAAAGTATTAGTGTCATATGTAGCGTAAAGTTTTAATTCACTTGCTACATTATTTACTACTCCTATAAAACATGGTTGCGCAAATTTTGCTTTGAACATTTGAATTTAATATTTAATACTTAGTTTTGTATTACTGAAGTTAAAAAAGAAAAAAAAATATAGCACTTTTCAGACCATTAATATTTTCATAACGTTCATTTTACTAATTGTTGTCTTCCCTTGCTTTTCAGATGATAAATTTGAATAAATGATTTCAGTTTTCTACTGCTTTTATGTACTTGACAAGAAGTTTTGAAAGTAAATAATTGTAAAATTTTGAAGTTTATTGTAATACTAGATAATTTCAATAATGCAAGCATCATGATAACAAGATGAATCTTGTTATCATGGCTTCATCATTTTGATTTTTGTAGGCATTTTCATAATTCGATAGAAAAATAAGATACAAAAGTATTTACTTTTTATAAGCAATTATCAGAATGTCTGTTTATAATAATATTTTAAGTTAAGTTATAAAAAAATTAAATTGAATTGAATAGAAATGTGAAAGGCATAATAAATTTTAAGATCAAGGGTTTTTATTATCATTATATTCACTGATGACAAATTGCGGGAATTCCTCCTCTCTTCCAATTGGAAATTGGTAAAGCACCAATTCTAAGATGCATTATGTTTCTGTTGAATGGCATTTAAAATCCATTCACTTTTCTCTGGGTAATAAAATTAAAAGTTTTTTTAGAGTAGTCGCTAGTTCTAATTTATGCATCCTTGGTTATTTTTGACTTTAATTGGGTTTCAATTTACATGAAACACATCAAATGAAAATTTTAGTGATACTATACCATAAATACTATATAATTATTTTCTCAGTGGACACAATATTTATGGTATTAAAGCATTACCTCAGCAAAATAAATAAATAAATAAATTTACGAGACGAAAATGGTCATTCATAAAGAGGAAATTTTGTAGAGATTGATACATTGGTTGAGGGTCTTTAAAGAAAACTACAAGTATATTTTTATGAATGTGTATTAAAGACAAGTTATAATCTGGAAAAAAAGTTAGGTGTCTCTTATTGTTTTCATTTTTCTTAAGGTTAAATTTATAAAAGTAATTTATTTTTGGAAATTTGCTTGGTTATTTGTATCTTTATAATTGCTTTAATACAAAATTCTACAATATTAAATTCATATACTTTTAGAAAACTGATTTACTTAATGAAAAGTTTTTGGTTTCTTATTTTAGTTTATCGCATTTAATAAACTGTATAAAGTTTCAGCACATGTATGGAAAATTGTGTCAATGACATATTTTAGAAACTGCAGACTTTAACTGTAATCTGGTACATACTATATTTTATTTTACCACTATGTAACCAAAAACACCCGGATATGAAAACCAAATGTGTTTAAAACGGCGTTTTTTACATTCGTAATGTGCGTATATTATATATAATGAGAGAAATATGGTATTAAGTAAATGCATGTATACCTTTGATATTATGTAGAATTCCCGAAAAATACGTATATAAAAGCAGTAGTAGATTTAGTGAGAAAATTGTTGATACACGCAATAGTTTTGGCAAAGTTTCATGTCAATACGCAGTGAAAAGTACAGGAGATGTACTTGAATATTTTCAAAATTATTCCTAACATACGTAGTAAAAAACTAGGAAAAATTTGCCTAAATTTCTGCGCAAAGCATACGTTTGCGAAAAGTAAAAGGATTGAGCAGATTTACTTAAATTTTATTAAAAATATACGAAGTAAATAAAAAGGTTACCTATATGCGAAAAATAACATAAATTTTTACCAAAAAATAGACGTAAACCTTTGAAATGCACGTATATTATGCATAAAACTACGAATAAAGCGTGATCATTTGCATGAACGTAGTTAACTTTTATGTGTAACTTACGTGTACTGTAACTTTTAAATATATGTAATTATCTATTGTTTTTTTTTCTGCTCGAATTTTATGATATTTTTACGTTCAAGTTTATACGTAGGACCATACGTATATCGTACGTATTTTTTGCGGGAATTTTACGAATACAGGCTTCCTGGGATCATGTAAGTGCAATTAAACCAATAGAAATGATCCGCTATTTATTTTTATTAAAATGATGTATAATGAAAAATAATAAATTTATAAATTAATAGTGCATATTCATTAAATATAATAAACCTTAATATATTTAATCTTAGGTATAATAAAATATTCAAATTTTGCATTTTATATTTTTCAGGCTGGATTATTTAAACAAAATTCTCATACAAAATAAAATAACGTACCGACATACAGTGGAAAAGCAGAATGACAGCAAACATCTGAAAATCGTTGGGTTTAAATACAATTTTAAAAATTTAAATATTTTGTATATATACATATTTCATTGAAATGCACAAAAGATACATTCACTTTTACTAATATTTGATTTACGTATAGCTTTCTTTTCTTTATTTCTCAATCTTTAAAGATAAAATCTAAACAATTTAATCACTGTCACTATGCTTTCCATAGTTTGGTACAACTTTTTCCATAGTTTTACCGATATTTTATGTGTTATATTTCCTTACCTAGTCTGAAATGATGGGATTAAAAAAGCAAAAATAAAGCAAACCATCGCTAGAACCTTATATTTTTAGAAAGAATACTATATCGGTAAATACCTTTTGTTGTAATGTCAAGCCATCGGTGATCCAAAGTGAGGCGATATTTTCTGCAGTACGGATAAATAGCCTTAAAATTGATTCTACTTGTCAAAAACCGTGGTTCAGACATTTTTATGAGGAGCTTATGCTTCTCTCTACGACAATTCAAGTTTTTTTTCATAAAAATTTTATCCCTCCATCAGATCATAGCCATTCCGCTTTCCTGAATGAAAAAGCCGTTTAACTTTCCTCAAGTGCTGGAGATAGAGCAAAAACCCATTTTACGCTCATACTGCAGGAAAACATCGATAGACGAAAGTATTCAGAAAAACACACTGAGAAGAATTAAAATATCCTGGAGAGTACCGTAAATTTAAATTCGGCAAATGAAGACACGTTGGCCACATAATATTTTGACCGGATAAAGAAGACATTTTTATTATCCTGAATTTGAATTTCAAAATTAAAAGTCCTGAAGGACTATTAACTTCATTACGGCATTTTTCGTTGAAAACTCTAAACGGTGAAGCACTTTTCAAATTGTTTACACCAAATATTAGAGCCGTGTATTATATTTAAAGAAATTAAATAATGAAGAATCTGCATGAATGCATGAATGTTTCTTGCATTGTGATAAAACAGAGGTACCTAGAGCCATCAAAACTTGAATAACGTAATCTTCCATAGGATATGGTCATGTGGAAGCCCTAATTTGAATTTGAAATTTGTTTTATTATCGATTTCATATTTTGTAACATTTCAAAGAATTTTGAATTAAAAAACTAAACTATTTCAAAGCAAACAGTAGCAACACTGTACGAAAAAGACATTTTAATCACCAGCGCGCGAGACTCTGTATCAGAAATTCTAAAGATATGTGTTATGTATTACATACTTAGCATACTTAGCTACTTCAGTTGTTGGATTGAAATATCTTAATTGTAATGATTTATCTTAATTCTGTTATCAGACTTAAAGGTTATTAATTTGTTTTTATTTTGTAGTTGTTCTTAAATTTCTTTGCCTTGTTGAAAAGTAATTGTTGTCATTTAATTTAATTTTTGTGAGAGTTTTGGTTAACTCTGATTTAAGTTGCTTGAGTAATTAATTCTTTCTTTTTCCTTATGGTAGTTTGGTTAACTATTTAAATTGTGTTTAGTTTATACTTATTCTTAACTTGTTTGCTTAATATTTAATCTCTTGTTAAGTTGACCCTCAAGGTCAATTTTTAAAGCTCTTTAAGTTTTAAAGGTTCAATATTCAATAACACATGTAAGTCAAAATTGGGATAACAACTCTAAGACACATGACTATAACAAACACTGCATGGGTGTAAACAATAGTGTGACAGACATGATAAAGCAACATTTAGACTGTAAAACTTGTGTGTTCAAAATTAACAATAAATAGTACCAGATAATACTCCAACAGAAGGAATTAAATTTGCGTTGTGTTTGAATTTAATATAATATAATAACCTGTTCAAGTATTAAATAAATCTATTGGGTCCAGTGTTCTAAGTGAAGACATTACAAGTTAAGTTAGATGAAACATATGATTTATTAAAGATAAACTCATTTAGTACAAAATATATATTTGGTGATGGAGGTGTTGTTCAAAATAAAATAAAATTTTTCATACCGTTATTCAACAAGGAGCCCAGAATTTACATACAACTTTCATGAAGATACATGCTGCCCTTAACATCGTACAATGGAAGGAAACTTCTACCACGTCACAGCGCAGCCATATTATAGCTAGAAAGGAAAAAGAATGAAAGTTAGTAAAACTGAGCAGGTAATGGTAGCCTCGGAGCCTTCCGCCCCTTCTATCTGGGTTTCGTCCTCACTGCGTCACCCTCCATAAGGGGATTCCTCGCCTCCATTTCTTCAGACATCTATTCACTGAGACGGCTACTGGGGACGAGCGACTGCTATCTGGTCTGAGGTTCAGGCGTGGCACACGCTGTAATAGGCTCCCGTGAAAAAGCTTCACTATCCCGGGATAACATGAAGTACGATTTTCTAACATTTACAGTTCCTAGTACTCCAATCGGAGAGTTGAAGAAGATGTAACAAGTAGTTAAGTGATGTTAACCGAAAAGCAAAAACTTTTCTCAGGAGTTACGCAAACCACCAAACGATAGTTGCAGCTGAGCCTAAAAGGCGGAGAAAATCTGAGGCGAACAAGTGCGATGACCCATTGAGAGGCAGGGAAGAAAAGAAATATGCCAATAGCCATTACTGTGTCTTACAAATTAATGTAGTTAAACCAAAAATTAATTTAGGGAGGTTAAGTTACTCTGAGAGACTATTATTAGAGAATTATTAACTAGTACTATGAGTAAGGAAAATTAAACTATTGAGTTACAAACATAATATACACAAAAAATGCAAAAACAGACAAATGGTTCCTGTCGAATAAATATAAAGGGGTACAATAACAAATAAATACAAACAGAGGTTACAATAATCATGGATACAGTATTAATCATTCAAGTATCTCAGGATTGCCCTGGGGCGCTTCCTGTTGTGTACATCCTGAATGTCATACATAATATTAGGTATTGTGCTATTTTGCACTTTGTTTATGTTGTCATAAAATTTTTTGGCTAATTTGGCCATGTATTCGGGCAATTCCTTAATTTTAAGCTCTTGGTGAATGGCCTTGTTTCTTATGAACCAACGACCATTCACCGCTTCTCTTAATGTAACGTTTTGGACTGTTTGGAGTTTATTCATAGAAGTAACACAGGCAAATCCCCATACAGGACAGGCATAGGTTAGGATGGGACGCAACATGGTTTTGTAAATGAGTAACTTGTTATCAATTGATAGAACGCTGTTCCGAGCAATTAAGGGGGCGAGTGTGTGTTTACGCACTCGGAACTTGGCAATAATACTTGTAATGTGGGGGCCCCATGTAAGTGTATTATCTAGAGTAACTCCAAGGTATCGGGTCTGCTTCGTCCAGGGGATGGGTGCATTATACATGATGATATTTTGTGACACATCACATCTTCTTTTTGTGAACAGAATTGCATCCGATTTGGATACATTTATCAAGATCTTCCACCTTATAAGCCAGGATTTCAATGCATGGATGTGATCCTGTAGTGACTGTATAACTTCTGATGACACCTTTCCGTCAAATTTTGTTTCCTTCGTTTCGGGCCAAAAGAACGTCTCCTGTCTTCGTAGATCGCTGCAAGCCTTTTTCTTCTTTCCGCCAAATACTCGTTCGGCGATCCGAGATGGTACAAATCAAGCCAAGTGCACGGCAACCCAAGGGGAAAGAATGCACACAGAGGACTCCGGCCTGTATGATTCTCGGTGAGGATGTGGTGTGATTTACACGAACGACAAAATGTCTGTCTGTGAGGTATGATTTTATGATGTTTGTGATGTACCCTGGAAATCCCAGGGTGTGAATTTTGTATAATAGGCCCTCAAGCCAAACCCTGTCGAAGGCCTTTGCCATATCGAGTAATACTGCTCCTGTGATGGTCTTTTCCTGGAGGCCAGTAGAAATCATTTCAGTCACTCTGTAGAGCTGATGCACCGTCGAGTGCTTCCGTCGAAATCCATATTGCTCCTCAGGGAGAATGTTGTTTTCTTCAAAAATATGATATCACATAGAAAAAAATATTATGTTTTCTACAACACCAAACACGACCACCATAGTCAGAAAATAAAAATTACTTCAATTAAAATATAATAATCACATAGGAAAAATTTTATGTTTTCCACAACACCAAACACGACCACCATAGTCAGAAAATATGGATCCCAATTTAGCAGAAAAGGGGACACATGAACAAAACTTAATTAAAACTTTAACACCAACTTGTGTAAGTAAAAAGTTTAAAAGAGCTTTAAAAATTGACCTTAAGGGTCAACTTAACAAGAGATTAAATATTAAGCAAACAAGTTAAGAATAAGTATTAACTAAACAAAATTTAAATAGTTAACCGAACTACCATAAGGAAAAAGAAAGAATTAATTACTCAAGCAACTTAAAATCAGAGTTAACCAAAACTGTCACAAAAATTAAATTAAATGACAACAATTACTTTTCAACAAGGCAAAGAAATTTTAGATCAACTACAAAATAAAAACAAATTAATAACCTTTAAGTCTGATAACAGAATTAAGATAAATCATTACAATTAAGATATTGCAATTCAACAACTGAAGTACCTAAGTATGTAATACATACCATCTTTAATAAATCATATGTTTAATCTAACTTAAGTTGTAATGTCTTCACTTACAACTTAGAACACTGGACCCAATAGATTTATTTAATACTTGAACATTATATTAAATTCAAACACAACGCAAATTTAATTCCTTCTGTTGGAGTATTATCTGGTACTATTTATTGTTAATTTTGAACACACAAGTTTTACAGTCTAAATGTTGTTTTATCATGTCTGTCACACTATTGTTTACACCCATGCAGTATTTGTTATAGTCATGTGTTTTAGAGCTGTTATCTCAATTTTGACTTACATGTGTTATTGAATATTGAACTTTAAAAAAACTTAAACTAGTAAAAAAAACTCCAACATATGCTCTTTTTAAAATTATTTTGCGCTATTGTTGTTGAACTATGGCTTGAGTACGTAGAACGTGATATTTAATAAATAAAGGTAACACACGCCCCTTTGGACGTAATTTAAAATCTGAAACCTTTCAGAATTTTTTAAATTTTATTTACTTATACATTTATTTTTTGTAAAGTTCGAAAAGAATAAGTGCTAAACAAGGGCATAATTTTAACAAAGCTCCTCGAGTTACTTCTTTTCATAATGCAGAGGATGTCAAAAACGTAATTTGTACAACAATATATTAAGTACATAAAGAAGCAAGCAGCATTTCTGAATAATATAATTATCATAAAGTTATCATGAATCTTAGCATGAATGAAAGAAAATGTGATAAATAAATTAATAATAGCTTTTCGATTCCAGTCTTAAACCTCCCGGACTGTTTTATTATCTAATTAAAGCAGAAAGTAAGTACTCCATGTACTGCATTATTCAACATTTATAATAAATTTAAAAGTTTCGTAAAGAGGCCGCTTGTGGCCTCCATAAAGCTAGGAAAACGCGCTCAAAGAAGCATGAGCACAGATGCATCGCTAAGAGTTGACTTTCTCCGTTCTCTCTACGTACACCGACAACGGCGTCTCTCATGCATCACAGGTCATGTGGCTACACTGCAGGATCCAACAGAGATTTACTATTAAATCAATGAAAATAGTACGTACTATTGCCAAGTGATAAAACTAAATATTTATTACTAAATAAAAGTGAAACTCCTCTTAAAAATGAAAGAATAGTTTTAGTTTTGAAAATGACAACATTTTGCATTCTATTTTTTAGAATGTCAGTGTTTTAAGTAGAAAAATACAAAATTATTAAAAAGTAGTTTACCATTTGTAAAAAAACATTTGTTTAAATTAAATAAAAGAAGAAGTCTATGCAGACGATTACCAAATTTCAATATTACCGTTGCAGGATGAAGAGGATAATATACACAAGAATGAGAAGTAAATATTTTGAAGTTATTGCTGTTATTAAAAATTTCTATAGATAATTACTATTGTCTTATTTGCACTTTATATAAAAATATCCAATTACTTAGCCATATTATTTTTTTGTAAATAAATAAGAAATTTAAAAAAAATGTTTGGTGTACTTTGGTGAGATGAAACCTGCCGCTTTATCAACTGTGCATTAATTCGTAAAATTTCACTGTTAAATTGAATCAAATTCTTGTAGAGGTTTTGCGGTCACCTATAAACCTATATAGAGCAAAGTGGCTTGCTTCCTGGCTGATTTCAGTTCATCCCGAGTGGGGTTCTTTAACACTGAAGATAAGACTGTGAGTGGATCAGTCTGTTCTTTCAGCGTCTGTTATCAATTCAACTCTATGCATAATGTAGTCAAAGGACAGGTGAACGATCGTGCTAATATTAGTAAGAAAGAAGTGAGTATGATTTGAATGTCGTTTTGCTCAATGAAAACTACCATTATATCAACTATTCATTAATATGGAATACTGCAATTGGAAGTGGGCACCATTCTTTCAGAAGGACTATCATCAACTTTGATTTGGAGCGCCTTGCAGCCGATATTTCATTTCACGCGGCATATAGAATTGCAATGAAGGCTAAAGAAGACCAATCTAAGCTTCAGCATCCATGTCAGTTGAACAACTTTATAGAGAATATATTCAGAAGACGAGAGGAACGTCATGTTAAAATAGGAATAAGCAAACACCAGACTGTTGCCCGATTATGAGCAGCATGGAATTCTTTAAAATGCTAAAGCAGTCATTTGTAGTCATAGTTTTCTTCACAGAAGCTAACCGACTCAGCTTCAAGCTATTATTCACTCATTTATTATTTATAATTTATTACTCATTTATCATATGTTTATCATTCATTTATTACTCAATTATCATATATTATTTGATAGCAAAGAATAACATTTTCACTGCAAAATGTTGTTAAAAATTACAGAAACAGCAGTTAATAATTTGAATTTATTAGGATGTAATAATGTCTGAATTTTGTCACGTAGGATCAATTAAGGTTCTAAATCTTTTTTAGAACTTCGGGAACTGCATGGAAAAAAGCAACCTTAGAAGCGTAGAATTCAGATATTTTTCTTACATTAGATGGGCTATGTTTCAAAACTGGAGATTTGTTTATTAAAGAATAATAAAGGCTGTGAAGCAGAAGAACTCAATTATTTAATTAAGAGTTTGCCTCAAATAAGAGTAGGAAACTCTATGCGTTTTAACATATTGTGATTTGTTATTTAAGATTTATCCAGATAAAAGAACACCCAAAGCAGATGGAATGTATAATCAAATTCCATTTTATTAAAATGCAATGCAATAAGCGTAAATCTGTAATACTCCACAATAACGTATTTACGATGCAGAAATTTAAGATTTCGCACGCATTTTATTCATACATTTATTTCAGTTTACATAATATAAGATAGGATGTAATAATAAGTGTTTTACTGTGTAGTTTAATTACTTAATTAGCTATTAATTAACATAATTTTCTTTGGTTCTTGTGCACTTCTTTATCATTCTTTAACTTTCCCATTAAACAACTGTTTGTTTCACTGAAGAAAGAAATCTAAATGTTAATTAAACCTACGTGCATAAACCTTTTTAAAACTTTGTTATTTTATAAAAGAAAATTGAAGAGGCTTTAATGACCAAAGTTCTTTATCACTAATCACTATTTTAGTATTTCATTTGTGGCAACAATTAGATTCATCGCATAGTAACGAGTTGCCATAGTGATGGTAAGCTCATAAACTTTGGAACGACAGTTATTATATTTTTGACCTTTGAGTTTGTATCAGCATAAGTTTCTTTCATGCAATTAGATATTGTTAATTGGTAACTAACTAGATAAATAAATAAATATTTAAGTACTAATGAAGTCATATTTTAAATACTTATCCTCTACCTTCTAAATTGGTGACCCGGATATTTGAAGACGTCATGTTAGAATGATGACCAACGGAAAAATAGAAACTTAACTTTATTTATTAAATATCAACTAAAAAAAATCAGGAACTTTACATCTGTAGAGTATGGTTTAGTAATTATAAATTAATGATGCGCGTATGAACAAGGAGGATAATTATTAAACGTGCGTGCTCTAGTTTTATAATTTTAAAAGGGAATGATTACAAGCGTAATCATATTAAACTCTGAAGATGTTATATTTATTTACTACACTGAATGTCTGGGTCACACGTTTTGATCGTATATAATTAATCATCATTTGTTGTAACTGAGGCACCGAATTCAATGTAAATATTGAATTCGTGTTGGTATTCATACTCATAAAATTTATTTGCAATTGTTTCAGTATTGCGTTTAAAAAAATCAATATCTGCGTAAAGGGTGCATCATATATATACTATTAGTTAGATAATAATACTCGAATAACTTTACTGGTTTTTAATTATTTTATTTACGTATTACATTCAAAGAACATTCCACTTGACTGATGTATCTCTTAAAATATTTTATCTAAATAAATGCATGTAAATATCTGCGTATAATTTTTGTTTGTTATACTTTATTACACTTATTGGTGCTGTTGATCATTTTTTATTTACATATTTTTTTGCGTGTGTGTTTATTTTATATAGTACATTTGGGCACATTTTTTTGTGAAATTTGTATAATTCTTTTTATAAGCGATAATTATGTTTTTATGCAATTAACTATTTTTTTATTTTGAAGTATTTGTAAATTTGCGTCAAGACACGTTATAGCTATATAAATAATACATATAAAAATCTGATGCGGACACCACATAATTTTCTTGTAAGGCTTATTAAATTATACACATTATTGGCTGCGACAATAAACTGATATTAAATATTGTTAAATATTTACAAAAATAAACTGATAGCTAGATATTTACAAAAATGGACTGATTTACAAAAATAAACTGATATTAAATATTAAGATAGAATAACACGCAGAACAAGTATTAATTTGAAAGTCAAACAACAAAAATCAGCTTTATATTTGCAAATTTTCACAGGACTTGTTTCCATGATTTTACCGAACCATCATTCTTAGCTGCCAAAGTGCAAATGAACAAGGTAAGATATAGTGATTAGATAAGATAAGAATGGCTGGAGAGGAGTTAAACTACTAGCGCCATCTATTGATGAAACGAGAACTAAAACATAATTTCCTTAAAGGTTGAAGGCGAAGATGAATTGGAATTAGGGTCGTTAACTAGAACAGAAAGATGTTTTTGAATGTTCTAAATTTTTCGTGATTGCAGTTTTCCTTTACTTCGTAGTCGTTCCTTTACTTCGGTCCTGTTACAGTTCAGCAAGCTTTACCTAGAAATTTAACCTCGGAGTTTGTTTTTCCTTCTAAATTTTCAATTACTTTTAGTCATTGTTCAATAAACGATTTTGCAAATCTCTTGCTGTTTCAGAACTGCGAATTTGAATATTTTTTTTGCAGTAAATCTGTGCTTCTGAAATCGAATCTACAGTATTTATACCTGTGTCGGAAACGGTTATAGTATTATCTTTCGATTCTGATTGATCTGTCTTTAGTTACTTTAGGTGTTCTTCGATTTATAAAAATTAGTCTGCTTAAAGATGTAATAAATTTTAAAATTTTAAGTTTTCCATATGACATGGCCTGTATTCAGGATATTGATGTGAACAATTAACAATCAAGAATACCTCTTTCAGAGCCATTATTAAAAAGCAAAAAAGCTCAGTTATTACAAAAACAGCTATTTTAGCTCCGCTATTATAAAGCAAAAAAAAAACATCATAGATGTATATTTCAAAGAAATGATTATTGCCATCATGAATTGAAGTTTTTTTCAACTTTAATTTTTTTTCATTAGTTTTCGATTAAAGTTACATCAATACAGATGTGCTTTGATACGCTTTTCCAAACGCTATTTTTGTATGATACTATAGTAAGATCGTCAAAGTTTTGTCACTGGATTTGAAAATTTTCATTGTAAAACATTATATAAAAGTTATATTTTCCTCACATGTAAATATGAAAAAAAAAACATAAAATTTCCTCACATGTAAAAATCTAACATTTTGCGTTTTCTACCAAAGGCATCTCTAAAATAATCTCTCACAAGGTTGATAAGGCTGTATAGAAAGTACTAAACTATTACATCATGTTCTTGTTTATAATCAAGCTCTTGTAGATATGTGCATAGTATCGGTGTTTGAAAAAAGAGGCTATGAACTTTATGTCCTTAAACATCCATTCCAGAAGAATATGTACAAAGTTTATTAAAATAACAAAGAAAATTTTTTAAACGTAGGTATATTAAAGGAACATTTATAAATTGCATATATATATTTATATATTTTATAAATATAGGTATAGGAAACATAGGGTTATATGAAAGGTTATAAAAAATTGAAATTGAAATTTTATTTGGTTCTTTTGGAAAAAAATCACGTTCTAGGTTTTACTTAAGTTTAATAGTTATGTGCATACATGTGCATTTAACTGATGAGTGCACCATATGTATCAGTTCTGTATTATATTGAGCCTCACATTTGTTAAATCGATAATTCTTAAGAGCTGGACTGAAATGCCATATGAA
>KK119152.1:607707-632155 GCA_000611955.2 Stegodyphus mimosarum
TCATTTAACTAATAATAACTTCAATCTTTTCATTCGAAGTGCCTTCATACATCTGTTTTTCAACTGGATTCTTTAATGGCATGTTTACTCGATTTTTCTTCTCTCATTTCATTCTAGATATTTCGTTCTATGAATAGTAGTGATGCAGTTTTCTCGTAGATGCAATTTGCGAAAACATGCCAAAATGTCATTCCGAACTAGCAGAGCTTTCCATAACTTTTCCTTTTCCTCACAACAGACAATATCTCTTCATTTTATTTCTCTTCTTTGCTGGCAATTGGATAGGATCCTCTGTTTATTGTATTCGCTACACGATTCGTTGTTGTTAAGATTTTTTATTCTTTCCTGATTTCTTAATGAATAATGGAAGAGGTATTGAAAAGGAAGTGAAAACGGAACTCTCATTTGATGGTGATCAGAGTTAACAAAAGGAGCTTAAATTTTATACAACATTTGGACAAAAAGTAGAGTTGTATGGGTTTAACTCTTCAATTAAGTTACTTACAGGATTTACCATTCAGTGAAAGTGATAATAAATTGCTATCAAATGACTAAAACTTGAGATAAATAAATACACAATGGGCTCAAAAATGAATGCCAGACTTGCCAAGATCCAATTTTATAAACACTGATAAAAGATTATTGTACGGTTATAAGAGATAAAAGCAGGCAATTTAATTTTAAGTATGTGCCTGTCATAAAATCGTCGTTTTGGTGAAAAGTTTCGAATTATTTTTTTTATTGATTTTATATGTTAGATATTTAAGATTCCAAAAGTGTCTTATTTTTGTTTTTACGATAACTAGAAACAAAGTGATTGTATAAATAATAAACAGAAAATGAAGTTTCGGATTCCGAAATTTGGCATTTGAAGGGATGTAAAAATGTTAACAGTAAGTTTAAACAGCTATTTGCTAAGTATAAAACAATATAAATGTTAACTAATTTATGCCAGTGAAAGATATTTATGGGGAAAACACAGTCACAAACTTCGAAAGCATAATACATATTCAAAAAACAGTGGGTTCACGGCTAAGAATCTTAAAAATTAACACTAAAGGACTTGGTGGAAAAGGTAAATTAACCGATAAATTTATTGATAAACTACAAAATTATTATTAGATTGCTGTCCGTAGCAATGTTGGAAATCTAGAGAGTATGCAATCATCTGTGACAGCTGCTTTGTTTCATTATTGCTGTAGCAATGGAAAGCTCAAGCACGGGCAGTGCCTAGCAGGGTCAGATAGCTGATGTAAATATAAGCAAGCGGCAAATGGTGATGACAAATGGTTTGGCAAATGGTTTCAGAAAAAATCACCAGGCGTCCTATATTCAGTTATAAAAGATATGAAACCGCCATATCTTGCACTGTGTGACAAGATTTTCCTGCGTGGGAAGACTCAGAAAAATTACGAGTGTTTTAATGACTTTTTGTGGACTATTTACCTAAAGAAACTTTTGTCCTACTGAAAACGTTGGTTTTTTGTCCACATAGTGCTGTCTTATTATTTAATTCAAGATGTTTAGGACTTTACCTGCTTTCAGGTATCTAGAAATAGAAATTAATCCAGCTACATTTGAAAACTACATGGGAGTAGACAAAGAGCGAATTCAGAAATTAAACAACAAAGATATCCAAAAAAAAGGCTAAAAGAAAGTTAAAATTAGTTAAAAAAGAAGCAAAACATAGCCTGACATGCAAATATGGCGAGTTACAAAAAAGTATAAAGTGGCTACAAAATTCTTTGTGCTGTATTAGCATCTTTAAATGTAATATCTGAGATACTTAAGCTTTCCGCTATTTTTGTTTGCGATTACGTTAGGTTTCTCAAATGTGTTTAGAATATTGAAATAAATTTTGCCAAAATGTATCGTTCATATTCAACTATGTTCTGTAGCAAAATCTATCTTCATTTTACTTATTTATTGATTCTACTGACATTTTTCTGAAGAAGTGAGGATGTTTTGAGCTTTTGAACCAAGTTTAGAATATTTCAATAAATTTTATAAGTATAAATTCTTTTGCTACAGAACACAAATAAGTATGCTATTTATATACTGTGTAAAGGTTATTGAAGTATATTCATTAGAATCTGTTATAGAAGATGTGCCATAAATGTAAATTTTCACTCAATTTTTTCTAAATATTACATATATTTTAAAAATTATTGAAACTTTCGTAAAATCCTTTTTAAATTCATAGTTTTATATCCCATCTTATTTAAAAACATGTGTGTTAAAAGTCAAAATTATCGTCTGTGGCTTGAAAGTTTTGTTTTTATTCAAAATGGCGAATTTAACAAAGCAGTGGTTCGAAGGCTACATTTAGGCTCTTTCCGAAGAGAAATATGCATACTCCGTTATCCAAAAACGATGCGAGAGGTCATGGTTTTGTGATATCTAAAACGTCGATAGGTAATGAAAGTAAAAAAAAAAACGTCAAATTGGAGCCTCAAGTGGGACAAAAATTCCAAACAAGTATCCAAGGAAAAAACGGACATCTTCGACTATTGCAAAGGTACGTTGTTTAATGTTAAAAGAAAATCCTCTTAGTCAAAGAACAGTTTCAAAATCATTAAAATGCTCGGTGTCCACTGTAAACAAAATGATAAACGTTGATTTAAATCTTAAGAAAGCGAAAAAACGCAATGTGCAGCGTCTTCTTCCAAAGCATATCGCTCGACGCAGGACACGCTGCAGAATTCTATGTGAGAAACACTTATCCAAAGAAAAATGGAAAACAATTGTCACAATAGATGAAGCATGGGTGTATTTAAATGATTGTAACAAAAAAAGAGCCATTTATTATCATAAAAGGAAAGAAAAAAATTTAAGTACGTAGTTCAAAGAATCGAAAGAAAGTTTTTCTAAGGGATTCATGATTGTTGCTTGTTTTTCTTATAATGGCAAGTTAAAAATAAAGAGAGTGCAAAACAATGTCAAGATTAACTCCAAATACTATCAGGAACCTATTTTATCGCCAATTTTTCTGAATGAAATACCATCGCTTTACCAACAGTGCCATCCATCTGTGAGACTACCTCAGGACAAAGCTAGCAATCACACATTAAAATCCACTGTAAATTTCCTAAAAGAAATGGAACAAAAAACTGGTATCAAGGCCATACCCTTCACTGATATCCCTGATTAATCTCCCGATGTGTCACCTATGGATTTTTGTGCTTTCGGACTTTTAAAAACTCCATTATCCAAACGTTGTCCCCAAACCCTAATAGCACTCTGGAAAGTTGTTTGGGAGGAATGGGATAGAATACCTCTTCTGACACTTCAAAAGGCATTATTATCCTAGAAATTGCGGTGTCGAAAGATAGTTCAGAATAAGGGATGTCAAATAGAACATTTGAAATACAAGAATTTTATGTAATTTAGTTTTGTGAATACAATATACATCGCCTAAAAAATGTGCGAACAGCCTTTGTATATCTTTCTTTGCTGAAAGGTGTTCGACGCATATTATCTTACAATAGAAAAATCCAAAGCTTTTTCGGGCGAAATATGTAGAAAGTTTCATTAATGAAGATATCCAATCAAATAAAACATAATGCAGTATTGCGCAGCCCAAACGGAACGACATCCAAGAAGGCTTGCACTTAACTTACTAAATGTGTTATTATTATCAAGAACTTTCCTATCTATCTCATTTGCTTCATTACAGGGCTTCAGCTTCTCTATTCACCAAGATTCGACATTATCATAGGCGCAGTTGCAAGTGTAAAGTTTTCCTTTTCACAAATCACATATACTACTTTATCAGAAGATTTTATCGACCATAAAAAGCAACGCAAGATTTCTCATGCAGGTGATCTAAACGCCATAGAAATAGACTTTTTATATACTGAACAGTTCGAAACTGTACACGTGTTGATATTGCGGTGCTGAGGGATAGGCCAAACATTGTGACAAAAAAGACAAGATGCAGAGACATAAACAATGCCCTGACGGGGCTCGAACCACGGACCTCTCGAATTCGCGTGGAGTGTGCTGACCAATATACCACAATGGCATGCTAAGAAGACGTAGACGCTAAGAAGTCTTTCAAATTTTAAATTACGTCCAGAGGAGCGTTTTTTAACGTTTTTGTGTGTTACCTTTATTTATTAAATATCATGTTCTTCCCACTAAAACCATCAAATTCAAATCAACAGCAAAATAATTTTAAAAGGAGTATATCTTTAGAATTTCCGATACACAGTTTCGCGCGTTTTGGATAAAAAGGCTTCCCTCCCCCCCTGTAGAGTGTTGCCATTGCTCGCTTTTAAAATCGTTTGAGTTTGTTCATCAAAAATTTGTTTAAGTGTTACAAATAGATAATAAAACAAATTCCAAATTCCAAATTTGGGCTTCCAGATGCGCATATTCGGGTGGAAATGTGCGTTATTCAAAATTGGTTGGCTGTAGGTCCCGTTGTTTTATCACATTTGGAGAAATATACATACATTTATGCAGATTCTTCATTATTTAATTTCTTTAAGGTAATACAGGGCTGCAAGATTTGGTGGCAATTGTTTGAAAAGTGATTCAGACTTTTAATGTTTCCAACGCAAATCGCAAAACGAAAACAATAGTCCTTCAGGGACAAAGCCCCTTTGGACTAATAAGTTGCTTTCCTAGAAAACATTGTATCTTCTAAATCCTTTTTTCCGAGAAACGACAGAATTGATTTCTTAATATGGTTTGCGAGCACGGGGGAACACAGATGAACTTTAAAACCCTGCATTGTTATCATTTTTTTTATTATGCAAAAAAATTTTATAAACAGTCTGGGAATTTACGTAGGTAAACCATTAAGTAAATAACGGTTCTTCAAAAGGAAATTACATTTTTTTTACACTAAGCCGAATTGTACTAGATTAAGATAAATGAAATTTTATAAATAATTTTATAAAGCGAGGAATATGTGATTAGACACTTTATTTCATGGATTCCGTCGTTCAAAACTGCGCATTAATTTTATTCTTTAATAATGAAATTAATTATAATAAAGTAAAAAAGAAAAATTTAAAAGGTTTCAAACTTTAAATTACGTGAAAAGGGACGTTTTTTTAACATTCTGTGTGTTACATTTATTTATTAAATATCATGTTCTTGGCACTTAAACTATAAAATTCAGTTCAAGAGCAATATCGCAAAATAATTTTAAATTAAGCATGTCTTTATAATTTCCGATACACAGTCTCACGTGCTGGAGATAAAAATATGTTTTTTTTCTGTACAATGTTGCCAGTGCTCGCTTTCAAATTCTTCACTTTCTTAAAAAGTTTAACAAAATACGAAATAGATAATAAAAGAAATTCCAAATTAGGGCTTCCAGATGCCCATATTCGGTGGAGGATTACGTTATTCAAAATTTCATGGCTCTAGCTACCGCTGTTTTATCACCATGCGAAAAAAATATATACCTTTATGTAGATTCTTCATTATTTAATTTCTTTAAATATAATACAAGGCTGTAATATATGGTGGCAACAGTTTTAAAAGTGAATCAACGCAAAATACCATAACGAAATTAATAGCCCTTCTGGGCTAAGCCCTTTGGGCTAGTAAGGATAAATCGATAAAATTCGTAATAAAACCTTTTGTACTTATTACTTTCTATCATTTTGTAGGAATTTATATTTATTTTAACTAACGCGTTAAATTTAATTTTATGCTTATTTTCTTATAAAACTTTATTTCCCCTATTTGTCAATGCCAGAATATTCAAATTTGGTAGCTCGCGTGAAGTAATGCAAATTCTACCTTGAGGAGAAAATGTTTAAATACCGAGTTCTAGAAGGGAATTTAGAGAGTTTGGGCGAACACTGCACATTTTGGAGCGTGAGCTTCTGTTTTGCATTTATTGCTGGTTAACGTGGCGTAACAGTTGTTAATTTGCCGCCACTAGATATTCGATTCTGTTTTAGGAAACAGGATATTCTGAGTCCTGCAATTGTTAATATCTTCGAATTTTTAGTTTAGTTCTTGTTATTTGAATTACCGCCCGAGTGAGGCGTAATCCAGTCGCGTATTGTGTTAGCGTCAAGTGGACGCGTTGTGAATTTTAAAGAGTCAGTAAAGGTTTTTTTACCTTTCCCCTGTGTGGTCTAGAGGGGCCTACAATTTAAACTTTAATGAACCTAAAGTCAGGTACATTAAAATATAACTATTAAATATTGAATTAAAAATTAAAATATATCAACGCACGCTTTTATTTTTAAAGCTGCAGTAATTACCGATTGGATAGTAAAGTATATATTAAGTATGAAAAACGACACGAAAAGTGCTATAAAAATGATATTATTCCACAGACCAAGTAAGGAAAACTGGAGTTTTTTGTCTTTTAAACATCTCTCGCATTGTAGCAAACATCAGTTTTATTTTGAAATGTAATTATAATTCGAAGCAAAACTCGCATTTATATATGTCTTTCTAACAGCCAATAATTAGTTTTTAAAACCGCATTAAGATATAAAACAAAGATTTTTATATCTGTGCGATTTACAATCAACGAGAAGTGACTTTTAAAAGAAGCAACAGTTACTGTGTTTGGGGCATTTGGAGATATGAATTTATTCCTACCGCCATGCCATGGTTTAAGTATTGGTGTATTCCGAATCTTATAGAAAGGCATTTTGAATACATATAACTGTAATTTGCACTGGAAAAAGTAAAACAAAATATTTCGATAATCCATTTCCCTTCGAATATACTACTCAAACATTTTAGGCTCATGATCACATACTTATGCATTATAGCTGTAAGAACAGAATGGATAAAAATGCATTGTAGGTAGAAAAACAATGTATTAATGCAGAAATAATGAATAATAAATATATAAATTCATTGCTTGTTAATCTAGAATTACAATGCACTGTTTCGTAATAACAGGTAAATATGTATAATTATTCAAAAGCTATCTGAGTAGTTCAAACCTTTTCGGAGTCCAGCTAAAATCTGACTCCTAACGTACATCTTAAGGGAAATTGAAGGGAAAAAATAATAATAATAAATATTCGTTAGATTTTTATTTGTGGCCCTCCGTCCTCATATTATTGGGTAAAAAGAACTAAGCTTTTTTAAATATAAAAACACAGGTAAGTTGTTAGGCAATTTAAAAATAATGTTCGTGTTCTGAATTACTATGTCTGTACCGTGCCTTCTATACCACACGTTTATTCTTTTTAGATGATGTTTATTCTTTCAGATTCCTTTCTTCTGTTTTATTCTTTTCAGATGAGAGCAAGTAAGCTAAAACGGGAGGGGGAGAAGTTTTAATGTTTCAAATCACTACCTTATTCTTCTCTTGAATGAAAAATGAAATTCTCTCCTTTTCCATTCGAGGGAAAATTAATACATTTGCTTTTGTTTTCAATTCACTTCTACGAAAATATGCTGACAATAATAATGGAAATATAAATTTGAACAACAGAAGAAAATCTTTTATTATCCGAAAAAAAAAGAGCATTTTATACATGGTGTAAAAATGCATAATTTTTTTTATTTGTCAGAACTTATTTCCCTGATTGTGTGTGTGTGTGTTTATAAATGATTATATTAACTTAAAACTCTATATTTTTATTTATCTGCTATGAACAACTTTTCCATTCGAAAAATTTTAACAGTTTTAGCAGTTTTGCTACTTCTAAAACGATATAAATATCTAGCTGTAGCATCATTCCTGATTTAAAATATGCTTTTCATAATGTCATGGTGTTCGAACGCAATGACGTGGGTACAAGCAAAAGTTTCTGTATCTGTCCTTAATTCATAATGGCCTCGGCTACCCTCTAAAACGAGTTTCCAATTTGTGACATAAATTAGGTCGTCATGCATGTACAGTACAGCACCCTATAACACGGGGTCCTATAAGCGAATTTGTATAACATGTCGGAAAATTTGCGAACTTGTTTATATAACAGGTTAAAAGAGGGTCTACAACACGATAAAATAATGAGACAGATGTTACGATTTTATTACGTTTCTGCTCCAATAATTAATGTATTATTATATTATATAGCTCCATATTTTAAAGTAAAAGAAGATTTAGGAAGTAACAATAATAAACTGTTAAAAGCATAAGAAGATACCCTTTTAAACGACGAAACTAATAGAAAAGAAACAAGTGAATCTTCAAGCTATAAATAGCACAACCAACACTTAAGGGATGATTTCTTTGAAACCTAATGACAGATACCTCCATCAGTGAATAAATGTAAAAAAAACGCGTAACAGCTTCTTTTACTTAACGCATAATGAATAAAAAAATATGTAATTTCAATGTTTGTTTATTTTGAAGAGAGATGAAAAATATTTTAACTCTTACATATTAAACATTTATTTCGCAATTTTACTAAGTAATATCTCTATAAGTGTATTTTTATGCATAAGTACACTTTATGTGCCTCGTTCATTTGCCAAAACGATTAAATCCAGAAAAGAAAAGGCCCAAAGAATGTATTGATGAATTTTTATACATTTCTTGGGGGGGGTGGACATTAATTATTCAACGGCCATAAATATTGTTATCATGTAGTGTCTTAGGCCTGATTATTAGAGAAATTTATTTTACATATAACATGTAAGTTAATCACTTTGGGCTGTGAATGGCTCATGTATTTGTATAATATATGTGACTCGTACAACGCGATTCATATAAGATCTTACTGTAATTGGGATTCTGTTTCGGTAATAATAATAATAATAATAATAATAATAATAATAATAATAATAATAATAATAATTATCAACTTCTCAAAACTTTTAAATTGTGTAATGGCAAGTCTAAAATGAAACTAATTACCTCATTCACTACAGTTTCTCTCTGAGTTGCTCACGTAAAAGCTGCAAAACTACAAACGAAGAAGATGTTGAGAAGCTACAGTGCTGTTAAAGATCTTTCACTAAAGCTAATGAACTAGTAATTAAGTCAACTGAAGATGAGCATTGCTTAATTTTTGCTCTGGGTATGCTATACCAAAAATACGAATGCAATAAACTAAAATTTATCTGCATTATTATTATTGTATACCATTTGCTCTGCTGACACTAATTTGCAAAGGTATAACGTACTAATTCTAACAGGGTCCAGTATAGTTATCTGTAAGCTTATCTTGTTCAAACAATTTTGATTGCGCTGTTTCAAATAATAAATGAAATAAATTCATGCCGTTATTGTTTGTACATGGCTTGATAAATATTTCGAATTCTTTCAACAACTAGCTAAAAATAACAGCGTCGGTTCCCAGTTAGAAATCGCTGCCAGCAGTCTCTTCGAGGGGGGAGACAGAACAGCCATTTTGAGAATAATTCTTCCCTTCCGATTCTTTTTTCCACCCCCACCCCTTTTCATTTACTGAAATGCTGAATTCTGCGTAACCATGTCGTACTAGATTAAGGCGAGTCCGAACAGCCAATAGGAAGGGGGTACAGATAAACGTAATCGAATTATCGTTTGCAGGCAAGAGTCGTTAACATCTGTAAAGTGTTATTAACGACTCGCAAATGACAAACGGATAAATGAATTCCTAGGAACGGATGTCGTTAAACAAGGCGCTATCGGCGGTTTAGGAAAAGCTCCGTGTTTCAGCAGGGTCGAGAAGTGAAAAGGAATGTATTCCGTCCCGCCCGTTCTCTTTCGTTGGATTGCTAAGCCATCGGGGGAAGAGTTTTATCCACTTTCGTGTTTTAAATTAAAAGCTAGAATTTCCTATCGAAATCATGTATCGTCTTCCGTTAATGGAATAACAGATTTAACTTGCAAAAATATTTTTTGATAAAAACGCATTTTAAAAAATATGTGAATAGTTTTCGGCTTCCTCAACCTAAATATTTCTATTAAAAATTATTAATACACGATTTAGGAGAAGTAAAAAATTAATAATTTGCTATTCAAGAAATAGTAACTTAAAACTCACAGTGGATTATTAAGTCCCCAGTTCTCTAACGAATCGATGTTCGATTTCTCTTTCTTCGTCTAAGTGTTTGATTTCTCTTCAAAGTTAAGTATTTTATCTGTTTATAAGGCATTTTTATTTATTTTTCACATTTTACACATATCATTCTTGATTTAACTACACATGAATTAACAACAAAATCTTGCGACCTTGATTTCATTTTATCGCCAAAGATGCTCCAACCATACTTTCATGCCTAATAGGTCTTTGGCATTGTGTTGTATAATCAATTAAATTAATACTAATTAATTAAACCTATATCGATTATTACGTATAGCAATTATTCCAAATTTCAACTACACATCGGTTATGTTCTTTAATTAAGATGTTAGGTATTCATCTTTGTGGATTGTAAGAAAAGTTGCAATGGCATTAGGTCAGAATTCTGAGTAATTGTAATTTAAAAATACTAAATATTGTTGCTTGCATTTGAAATTTATACAACTTAAGCAGAAAATTTTTGCTCTTCGTTTTAGCCTTTTTTTGTTAATTTACGTTAATTACGTTAGAAGTTAGGCTCATTTAATTGTTTAAATTCATCAGTCCCGGTTGATTTTCTGGTTGGCTAAAAATCGTCACCGTTTTAAGCTTCCTTACTTTAAGGTGACTCAAGTGTTCTGTCTTGCAGTAGGGTGAATTGCTCGAGTTGCTGTTTTCTCAGTGTCAGCTTTGGCGGAAAGCGGTGGTTGTGTGAATTTTTTTAACTACTGAGGAAAAAAAGGTAATATTTTTGTACTGTTTTATTCTTGGTGTTAAGGAAGAGTTGTTCTCTCTGATTTTGGAGATTTTCATGAAAGTGGTGTCGGTATGGATTAAAACCGGAGTGCAGCCCTTGGAAGAGCCTCTTTTGCCATGTTTTAGATTTGCTTCTTGTCTGTGTCGGGTAGGAGTCTACTCCCCTGTTTCGTAGAGAGGAAGAACTCTGCAACCAGTTCCAGTTACAACTAGTTCAAGTCTGCCTAGCTCGCTCTTGCGGCCTATACCTCCGGCTCGGCTTCTTCGCACTTCGAATTTATCGATTTCTTCTTTCTGGTTGTTACTGAACAAACTAGGGCTTTAAGTTAATTTCCGCTCAACGTGATTTAAAAGTATTCTTCTTTGTTCGGTAATTGACCTACAGTTTCAACTAGTTGAAATCTCTTCTCATCATAAATCAAATCAGCTGCAGTTGCGTGAAAGCTGGGAAATTTGACCATCATTATCCTGGTTTCGTTACTCCTTGTGAGATGCAGTTCGCCGTGATCTCCGGCATTACATTCTGACGGATCTTGGCTGTACAGCTATGCATCCCTCTCCAGTTTCTTTGGCAACGTAAAGTCTCAGTTTGCTCTAGTCTTTTTCTTCTCTCTCCTGGAACATCAGCAGCATGAAACTCCCTTCTCGATTCCTCTTCAACACAATAGCCCCGAATTCTCTTCGTTTTTTTTTTGTTACATGGAAAGGCAGCTGCCCCTCGAACCAGTGGTCTATACAGATAAGTTTTTTACTGTTTGGCTTCCTTAAATATATTCCTTAGAAATTACTTTGTAAGGTTCAGAAAAGATAAATTTAAGTCTCCTTCAACTCATTACTAAGATGTTTTAAGATTGACTTAAGTAAGCTAACTTTGTAAACGAATGCTAGTTTAAGAAAAATAATAATAGTGTTGAGCAATTAAAATTTGAATTAAATCCCTCATTTAAAATCTGAATTAAATCTCTTAGTATGTGCATACTTGCAACACTAGCTATTGGTGTAATTACTTAAGTTATGTAATTTATTTTTATCTTTCCGTGTGCTAATTTTTCTATCTTATATGGAATAGAAAAGAACGATGAGTTTGAGCCACGTGTCAAGAAGTGCAAGTGCAATAATCTTATACCTATAATTTTGTATCTTTTTCATAATCATATTAATTAGGAATATTTACTTATTACTTTAAGTAGTGCCTGGTGGTTGTGATACCTCAACCTGAGTTGAATGGCTTTAAAAGTTTTCCCAAAATGATTAGTTGTAACCATAGCGAATATTATTGTTCAATAGTGGTCACTAGCACTTGTTTTACCGTTTAAGAAAAGAATAACGATAGAAAATGATTGATATGTATGAAATCTATGTATTATTGTGCCTCCGTAACTCTTGTGAGCAGGGTTGTTTACAATTTAGCACAACGTAATGATGACTAGTACATTTTCTTATTATTTTCTAACTAGTACAATTCTTGAAATAAGATGATTTATTTGTTAATGGTTCAGGTTAAATTCTCTTAGTGATCTTTTTCAGGGTTAGTTACCCACCTGGTAATGTTACCTGTTACCTGGTACCTGTTAATGTTAATGTTTATTTGTAACTAAATCAAGGTACCATCACACTTTATCTTCTTTTAGAGATTTAATTTTCGCAAGGTAATATTTAAATATTTTTGGGCACCGTTACATTGTTGCCGTGAATCTCGGTACCGTAACAACCTAGTCAAACGTGGATTTCGTTTGGCTCAAAACACACTGACTTTAGTTACTATCCTTCGTGGCAGATGAAAGTTAAGTATTTAACATTTTCCCTCGAATAACTTTAAGATCCTAGTTAATAAACTTTGGAATAAGTAAAATAAAAGTTTGGTTCAAATCATTTTCCATACCTTAGTCACTAACAGAAAAAATCGTGATACTCAAGATTTTGTCTCAATTCATATTCCATTCTTTAGACCAGTGATTCCCAAACATTTTATTTCGTGGAGCCATTTTCAGCAATAACGTTTTCCGCGGAGCCCATTTATGTCCAAAATTTAAGGATGTTTAAGAATAGTATCAGAAAGGTATGACTAAGATAGATATAGTAGTGAAATATCTGAACAGCTATGCATTGTACACAAAAAGAAATTATATTTAAAAATGTGTAAATCTTCTGAAATATCTCAGTTTATTTTCTCCGAGATAATGTGCAAAGTTAGCCATACAAGGAGATTCTAACCAACTTGTGTTACAACAGATATTTTGCACTATTGCCGAAAGCATCATTAAGGTTGTATAATAAATTCAGGTTCTGCAAGTTAATCATAACAGTACAATTCAATTCAAAAACATATGCTTTAATTACTTGTTATTGAAATTATTACCACCTTTTATAGAAGAAAACTACAATTTCATCTTACTGTTTTACATCTTGTAATGTAACTGCAGGCCTGAACTAAGATGTAGCATAAAAGAAAAGTTTGATGACATATTTATGGTTAAATTTTTGTGCAGCGTTCCCTTAAGCTCAACTGTTGGTAATTGTAGGCGAATACATCGTTGTTTCTTAAGGCAAATGGGAAATCTGTACATTCTTTTAGCACCTGTATAAGTAGAGAACCCTCCTTTTCAGAAATACGTAATTGAGAAAACAGCAGCACTAATTTTCCTTCCTCATAAGATTTGGGATTTATCTTATATGCAGCCAAAGCTCCGGTAAATTTAGAGACTTACTCCGTTAGGCTGAGTAGGTTTTCGTTTACATTGAATACATTCAGTACCCAAAGTCATTCAAGCGTCTTCTATTGAGATGATGGAAATTCAAATGAATATTTCAAAGCTTCGAGATGCTACTGACCATTTCTATATTTCTTCATGAATCTTGCTGTTATTTTCTTCGAAGAAAGTTTTTGCAAAGGGAACGAAAATATTATTTTCCTTTTTCATGTATCCCAATCAATGCATAAGTTAGTTAGTAAAACAAGACACTCAGACTTCTGCAAAAAAACTGTGGTTTCTTTAGCTCTAACAATGATAGATTCATTCGTTCATTTTTTAAACATTTCGGATAATATATATAATATTCCTTCAATTTTGACATGTCTTCATGGTGTAACTGGATAGCATATCCTAGGGAAGTCCGGAGCTCGAATCCCCGTAAGAGAATTGTTGATTTTTTCAGTTTCCTGTCAATGAAAAACCCCAAAAGTCTCTACAGGTTGCGTTCGAACTAAAAGGTGGAGAACAATAATTGGTCGCCTTCAGGACTTGGTGACTGAGTCCTTTCCTCTCCAGTATTTTAAGGTATTTTTCACCCTTCCATCCACATCTCTTCGTGATGTAACTGATAGCACGTTCGACACGTATCAGGATATCCAGATTTCTAATCCCGGCGATGGCATTGCGGATTTCATCACTTTCGTGATATCTAAAAACTCGAAGCTACTCTATATACGTCATTTTACACACGTAGTCTTTATCCTTTTGAATCACCACTAAAACACTTTAATGGCTCATTAACTATACTTCTACCTGTGCAAGCAGCTTTAGCAAATATGTCTGCGCATTTCCTCGAGACAATCAGCTTAATTCATCGAGCAGCAGGAGGAACTCATAGTGACTTCCTATATTTTTCACACGCTAGTGTATAGAGTTTGCGTTTAAGAGGTCGCGATTTTATAGAGTTTATTACAACGTACTCGGAACACTACCCAGGTTAATACAGGTAAAGCAGGTCACAGATAATTAAAACAGATTACTAATCCAAACTATCAATTTTTATGCATATCATATGCTTGTTTTTCTTAAGAAAATCAGTAATTTAACTTTGCTTTTGAGAATGTCTAAATATTTTTTGGATTTTGCTGACTATTGTTTGAAGTGGCATTTTATTATTGCACCTTTTTGCTCGACGAACTCCAATAAAATTTCAACAGAAGTTACTGCTATCTCAGGATTAACGTAATTGCCAGTATCTTCTTCACTTGCATTTTCAGTACCACGCTTTGTCTGTTTTGTTCCTGTGTCATTTGAAGCGACATCCACGTCATTCAAGTCTTTGCTGAGTCGAATCGCTATCGAACCATTCCTCGAAGCTTTCGCGACCGATATTTTCGAAAATTGTTTGTCTTTCTGACTTTTTTTCGTACAATTTCAGTTACAGCCTCGACCTCTTCCAATTAAATAAATGCCCGATTTCTACGTTAGGAAGAATCTTTCTCCATTATCGGACAATTTGTATTTGTTTTACTTTCGACGAAGCTTTTGTTACTCAGTATGCAGCATTCAACACAGTCAATAATTTTCAAAACTTCATTAAATCATCATTTTTCTCAATATGAATTATAAAAAGCCCAGAATGCTAAAGCCGTTTCATTGATGATGTTACACGTCAGACATTAGTTGAATTAAACTGGTAACATTTGGTGGTAAAAATTTAACCATCATTAAGTCATCCACTGTTTTTACAGTTTTAAAACAGTTTTTTAACAGTTTAAAATAGTTTTACAGTAAAAATTTAACCCTCATTAGCTCGTTCACTGTTTCTTTAAAAACAGTGGACGACCACGATAATTTATAAAAAATTCAAAATTTTGCAATTGATACACATATAGATATTGAGATTTTAACATAATAAACATACAGTTCGCGTGAAATTCGTAAATGTCACCAACGTAGCTAAAAAATTTTCTTAAAGACCACTCAGGAGCGTATTTTCGTATAATCTGGCATTCTACTTGAGTTATACATATTTTTAAATTTAAACATTGTGGTGTTTAGATTATAAAGCTCTGCAATTCTCTGTCAGAAATAAAAACTTATGGTCAAAACATGTAGCTATAAATTCGATTACACGCAAAATAAATCGTAAAATTATAATCCTAAAAGCAACGAAGAAGTAAATAACTAAATAAAATAATACAAAATCTTAGGATAATGGACAAAATAAAAAAAAAACACAATTAACACAAAGCCAAATGAATTGAAATATTTACTGAAATTTGCAACAATTTGAAACTAGTGGTCTAAAATAAAATTCTGTATCGAGTTTTGAAAACGTTGCTTCATCACATTCAGTTGTCATCGACAAACAGTGGATGTACAAAATTTGAGCTCGATATCATATCAGGATGTAGGCTAAAGATCGATGACAGAATTTAAACCATATTGAAACCCCAAGAGTGAACTAAATAAAAGCTATTGTATGATCCAATGTGTGTGCACAAAATTTGAATTCGATAGCTTATCAGGAAGTAGGTTAAAAATCAATGACAAACTTTTGACCATGCTATAAACACCATGAGTTAACTAAACAAAATCTTATAAAAATTAACTTTACACAGCTTAAAAAATAACAGACGATAGTTTAAGCAGAGCGCGAATATTGAAGCGCCTTTGCGCACTGGAAATATCATCAGTTCTCGAAATCCGTCACAGTGCAAACCCTAACAAGCAATTCAGCTGAGTCTCTTCGAACCGCTAAATTTCACACCTGATTAATGACGCGCTGTCGGAACGCGATCGCGAACATTTAGCGGACAATCCCTTGCCCGACAAAAGTAGGATATTTAGGTAGGACATCGCCCAAGGTGATCAGCAAGAAGGAAATTCTTCGTCAATACGAAAACAAGGAACTTAAGCCTGGCGTTCACAACTTGCAAGGTAAGCAAAGATTTATCATGAGTCCTTTCGTGCTCGTCAGGCTGGTAGTGAGTTTCACATAAATCTAATTTTAACATTTTTTTATTACTTGCGAACAAGATTTTATATACGGAAATACATTACATAAGGTAAGAAACATAATTAGAGAAACAGCCATGGACTTTAGTGTTTTAACTAAGAGGTTATCTCAACATCCTACAAAATTATATTAGCCACACCTGCTAAAACCAAACTCAAATTCGGTTACGAACACCCTACTAAAATTCTCGCGGATATATCCAACCTTCGCCGGTCTGTCTACCTTGCCAGCTCTTCGCTGCTGTAAGGAGTCAGCTGATCGGTTGACCGCAGAGAGATACATGACAGGCTCTATGGTGAATTACTGTGTGCCGAAAGCCCAACCAAAAGGCTAACAAACCTGTTGCCTACTGTTCAGCATGGGGTAAAGGCATAATAGTTTCGAAACATATCGTTGCCTTAGGGCTGGAAAAATTAATTTAATGAAACCTGAAGCCATCTTCAAGAAAGCTTGGAATACCGTAAAAATTAGAGTTCTATTAGGATAATGATCTTAAACATTAAGTCCTAAATGTTCAATTCTGGCTATTATTCAGCTTTCCTGAAATTATCAAAACTCCTTCACGTTCTACGGGTTTTTTAAATCTTGTACGGTGCGAGTTGAAAAAAAAAAGAATAAGGAAGCATGTTATTTTTTAAAGCTCTACTAAAAGTAATTCTTAAGGAGGAATGGAACATTCTTACATGAAAAAACACTCAATAAGCAGCTACATCTATCGTCCTTGGTGCACACTTGCAGGTAGGAGTCCTACATGTCCTACATGAAGAAACTATGCTACGGGAAGTGCTGCAAGTCCTTTCAGGTTCGATTGCTCTGATACTTGATCTCGGGTTCCTCTCCATAGCGCAGCTTTATCTACAGTAGGTGTACATTTATAGCAGCTGTTTGACGACATTGTTCGAAAAGCTTCAGCCTCACTTGCTGCTGTGCAGTTGTCTAAACAATGGATGATATGGCAGAAATCTCTTTAAAAAGCGCTCTCAGTGCATATGTCTCACAAATTGTTCATTTCAATCCGCTGCCCCATACCCATAAGGAATATCGGCATCTCATATTAAAACCATTCATTCTTCTCTTGCAGCATCCTCAACTACAGCAATCCCGCTTTCCGCTGTCCTAAACGCCTGTGGACCAAAACACCTGCAGCTGGTGGTACTCACGGTTTTGGAAGGAAATTCCTACCCAATTTTTTTTATCATGGTCTAACATATCGCCACATAAAAACCGTTAGCACACTTATAAGTCCCCCTGTATATTATTCAATATTATAATATGTTGTTGTTAACATATTTTAGTGTATTTATAGTTATACCCTTTGTATTAATAGTTTTGTAATTGTTAATTTCAACTGAAGGAATATTAAGAAATGTAGCAGACAACAGAAGAATACTGTTGCCACTTCCTCTCACACGAGGATTAAGTTATAGAGCGTCGCATGCGCTTTAAATGTAAGCACTATAGAATTGTCTGACAACTTTGTTACATTTGTTTCACTTCTGTTGCATATCGTTTGAATTTTATTATGGTGTATGTTTCGAGCATATGGCAGCAATTTTTATAACTGGGTCATATGATATATATCCTAGTCCCCCGGATCCCTTTTCAAATTTTTACATCCAAATGTTATCTCCATATATTGTTTTAAAAAATTACGCAACGAAAAATCTATACTTAAACATGCATGTTTCTCCTGTTTCATCCTTCATTCGAGGCTCTAGATGGGGTTGTTATTCTCTCTGTCGAAAAACAACTACATCTAGAGCCCCGAATTATTCATTGTGTAGTTCTCTATCCGAACAAGAGCACTTCGAAGCCTGAATTCAGAGTGTCGAATTTGTTTCTGATATATTTCCTATTTTCTTCAACTTTTGTTTAACAAACTCGCCATTTGAAAACAAGAAGTGCCAACACTACTCGAAATAAAGCCTTTTTGTCTAGAGGCCGCCAAACTGTAGTCATTCTACAAATTTTTCTATAGCTTTATCTTGATCTAACGATTTTAAATCTAACGGTAGATTTATCTTGAAATTTTAATTCACAATGTCGGTTTCTGAAAGTAATATGTAACCACTGCCTCTAATAGAATACTTATTATTCCCACGCACAAGCATGTTGCCATTCAGTAAAGCGTAAAATATTTAACTGTCATATAAAATGGTTTTACTGCCGAGTAGAAAACCATTTGACTGAGAAGCAATAAACGCAGTTAATTGCATTTAAATTCTGCTGTATGTAATTAGAAATATTAAATATTTTTATAAAATGACTCTGGCTTGACTCATTAAAATCATTATAAGTCTCTTATTATTTTTTATGATAATGTTTTTAGGTGGATCAAGTAGCTGTTTTTTCAAAGAAATAATATAACAAATATATGTAAAAAAATGTATGGCAACTCCTAACTCTATCGGGGAGAAATCTGACGATAGGTTGTTTTAAATTACTTTGTGATTTTGCTCATGAATTCTCTATAGTCTAAATGTCAAGAAAGCGATGTTGAATAATAAAGCTAAAAGGACAAAAAAGCTGTGTTAGCAGGGAGTCCAAAAAGTGATTGGTAGTCTACGATGCTCAGCAGGAGCATAAAAAATCTTACCATATCCTCTGCTGCGGTGTTAAAATTGGAATTCTTTCCGACTTTCTTCTTTTTTTTTGTTCTATTCTGTATAGAAGTAAGAAGTTAAATGCGCTTTGAAAATAGTAGATGAGCGTGTAGTGAAAATAAACTGAAGCAAATTTTAATGAAAAATTACATTTCTTCTGTAGTTTGTTTATATGTGAATTCATAGAAAGTGCTGCTTCAGTTGGAATACTCAGTGTTTCTCCTGTTTTCCTTTTATTTTTACCATTCTCTGTCTTGTTATTTGTCTTTTACCTGAACAGTTTGGTAATCTTATTTCGATTTCTTTAAACGACAGGGACTCACAAATTTATATATCTTCAAATTCTCCTGCCCTTTTGTTTTGCTGATTCACAACTCGTTTCCTATAGCAGAATTTTCCATTAAGAAAGAGTTTTAAAATTAAATATTTTCACATTTCTAGTTCACATGCTTCTCTTTCTATATACAGTATATTTCAGTAAAATTTTTATTCTAAGAACACCTTTTTCATTTTAAATCCATTTTATTTTTTTATTCCTTTTCCTAAAATCCCTTGTTATATGATATTTTCAAGCGTTATAATATAATATACTTATATACTTGGTAGTAGTTCTGAAAGCCGATCAGAGAATTAATTCTTGTTGCGAAAGACGTACTGACGTTTTTTTCAAATTATTGCACAGTAAAGAAATAACTGGAAAATGTATTCTTCAGATAAGCAGCTATTCCTGAAGTTAAGGTATTCATACTCCTAAAAATCATTCGGGAAGAAATTCCATCGCAGATTTTCCGAACAGGGAATTTTCATGGAAACCTAAAGATAATACACAGCCATCAATTTAAAAATAAATCTTCGAAGACACTGCAGTCGTTAAGATTCTGCAAAACTGAATCTTAGTTTTTAATTTCAAATGTAAACAGGCAATCCTTGAATTAAGTTTTAACAATGTGTAGCATACTTTCTATTCCAGCATTTTTTAAAATTTTTTAAGGAATAAAAATAAAGCTTAAATTTCTTTATTCATCATATATGTCGCTTTAAATGCAATTTATTTAAAAATTTCTCTGAATTGTTTACCTCACAATTCATGCCAAGTTTCTAAGCTTGAAATAAAATATAAATAAAATTATGCTCCGCCTTTGAGGGAAGAAGTCTCAACAAAGACCAACTGCATATGTTTTACACCTTTAACAGCAACGCCATTTTGAGTAATGTTAGTGACTTGAAAGAAAATTTACGTTTTTCTTTATATAGCAGATAGATATCGCAAAAATCAAATTTTTCCTTAAAAAAACATGACAGAGTAAATGAAATTAAAAGAATTTCATGTTACTTTTTAACAAATATGAAAATCTGTTTCAGTAAAAAAAAGTATTTTAGAATTTATACTGTATTATTTTTAGAATATAAAGAGAATTACTTCATTCAACTTTCACATTCAACTTCTTACTTGTATACAGAATGGAACAACAAAGAAAATAAAAAATCTGAAAGAATTCAAATTTTAACATCGCGTCAGAGGATATGGTGAGGTTTTTTATGCTCTCGCTGAGCATCGTAGATTACCAATCAGTTTTTGGACTCACTCCTGCTAACACAACTTTTTTGCCCTTTTAGCTTTATTATTTAGTATCGCTTTCTTGGCATTTACACTGTAAGGATCTTAAGTTTGTCTAACGTTTATTTTATTTTAAAACTTAACTATCACCTCTTATTTTCTACTTCCGACCAGAATTAACGCGTGAATATGTTTATACAAATTGGCTTTTTGCCAAGAGCAGAGTAAAGAGTAAGCCGTCTTACTACGAGACTTCACCCGAGCTTGGCATCAGTTACTGTCCGCCTTTAAGGCTAGAGGTTTTAGTCCTCTTGAAAGCTAAAGATTTATTGTAGTTTTCCTCAGTTTGCATACAACAGACGTAGTAATTTAAAAGGCCAGTCTTTGTTTTAGTCATCTGTGTAAAATATTAAAAATTAGCTCTTATTTAAATTTTAGTTAGTTAGTAGTCTTATATTTTTACGTTCAGTTCACATGTGGTTGGTCTTTGTTTTGCCTTCTTATCTTGTAGTCTTTGCTACACTCCATAGGACATAGTTTCCAGTCAAACTCACTGTCTAGTCAGGGCACGTCATGTTCGCCAAGTAGATAAAAAAAATATGAGTCCTCATAACACTACAGAGAATTCATGAGGAAGATCACAACAATTTGAGAGCATAATAACAGTTTTAAGATCTATAAATAATTCCTTGTTAGCAAGCTCCGGTACTGCGATTCGGATTTTATGTGGAAAATCTAACAATAACCGAGAGATTAAAATGTGCAACTCGGCTAATTTGTTCTGGCTTCTATTCCCGATGATCTTCTTCCGGTGTAACGTCGATATAAGGCAGTTTGCACAAAGGCATCTGTCTTCTTAACGAAGATAGAATTCTTATAGTTTGCTATATAATTTAACCAACCGCCAGGAGAAATAATGATAAACAAAAGAATTTTGTGTTTTATAATGTTGTAAAGTACAGAATCTAAATTGAATTCGCAGTATCAAAATGGTTCAAAATATAAAAAAATATGAAGTTTTAAAATAATTTGCAAGTGCTGATAAAAAGTAATGACAGCATGTTGTTAGTTTTGAAAGAAGTTATTATTTTAGTTACAGACACTTAACAATCGTTCAATATAATCGCTTCCACCACATTCTGACTAATTAGTGGAATGAGTAGAACACCAATTATACTTCTACTTCATCTGATGTTCTACAGCAGGGGCTGGCAACATTGTTGCTGTAGTGCGTGTAGAACCAATCTACCAATATAATTCAGTGTGCCACATAGCAGGAAATATTTAAAAAAAAAAAATCTGAAAGATTTCAAATTTTAAATTACGTCCAAAGGCGCGTTTTTTTAATGTTTCGTGTGCTACCTTTTTTTATTAAATATCATGTACTACATACTCAAACCATAAAATTCAGTTCAAAATCAATATCGCAAAATCATTTTAAAATGAAGATATCTTTAGAATTTCCGCAAGTCTCGTGCGCTGGAGATAAAAATGTTTTTTTTTTCCGTACAGTGTTGCCATTGCTCGCTTTGAAATCATTTAGTTTGTTAATCAGAAATTCGTTGAAATGTTACAAAACATAAAATCGATAATAAAGCAAATTTCAAATTCAAAATTAGGGCTTCCAGATGCCCATATTCGCGGTAGGATTACGTCATTCAAAATTCGATGGCCCTAGGTTTTATCACAATGCGAGAAACATGCATACATTTATGCAGATTTTTCATTTTTTAAAATTTAATGCAGAGCGATAACATTTAGTGGCAACAATTTGAAAAGTGAAACGGGCATTCAGAGTGAATCGACGCAAAATCGAAAAACGAAAGTAATAGTCCTTCGGAACTAAATCCCTTTGGACTAAAAATCGATTTTCGCGGCAATGCATGCTAAGTTAGGAATATAGGACAAGAAAGCAGATTTAGAGCTTTGTTATATATTAATTATATAGCATTTAAAGATATTTGTTAACATACAAAATATAAATATTCCTTCAATATAAATAAGAAAAGTATGTAAAAATACTCTTCCTTCAATATAATTAGACAAATAAAAAATTAAAATATACATATATTACGTATTATGTTTCTTTTGAACATATTTATTAAAATAAAAAATAAACGACATAAAATATAACTATTGAATATAAGTGTGCAGTTAAACAAAAATAAATTCAGTAAAAAGAAAGTCTAAAATGTTTCAAATTTAAATTACGTCTAAAGGGGCGTTTTTTTAACATTTTGTGTGTTACCTTTCTTTATTAAATATCATGCTCTTCGCACTTAAACCATAAAATTCAGTTAAAGAACAAGATCGCAAAATAATTTTTAAACTGAGCATATCTTTAGAATTTCCTATACACTGTCTCATGCGCTGGAGATAAAAATGATTTTTTTGTGCAACGTTGCCATTGCTCGGTTTCAAATCCTTGAGTTTGTTAATAAAAAATTCGTTAAAGTTTTACGAAATATGAAATCGATAATAAAACAAATTCCAAATTTCAAATTTGGGCTTCCAGATGTCCATATTCGCAGCAGGATTACGTCATTCAAAATTCTATGGCTTAGGTACCGTCGTTTTATCACAGTGCGAGAAACATACATACATTTATGCACATGCTTCATTATTTAATTTCTTTAAATATAATACAGGTCTGAAATATTTGTTGGCAACAGTTTGAAAAGTGAACCGACATTTAATGCTTTCAAAGCAAAACGAAAACAGTAGTCCTTCAGGGACAAAGCCCTTTTTGGACTATTAAGCGTGCAGTTAAATAAAAAATGGAAATTTTAATGCGAACTTTGTCCTTGTATCGCTTTCTTTGATATCGCAATATCAATGGTATAATTTGCGTCTTTCAACTTGACACACGATTTTGAATAATCAGTTGTTAAATAACATCTTTGTAGACCTAAAATAAAAAAAAAATTATTCACGTAGATATGGGAAACAAACACGAAAAGCGAGGCACAAGCTTTTCGCGTTTCTTCAAAAATTAAATCTCTCCGGCACTGACATCCTGCAATTTAGAATAGTTCTCGATTCATCGTTAGAGTTATATTCCAGATTTATTCTTAATTCATAAATTTTGCTTTTTATAATTCTGAAGATGTTAGTTCAATAAGTTCCATTTCAAAATTATCAATTTCCATCCATTCAAATTGGATGGGATTATTAACAGGCCTATTAAATCTGGTTTGATTAAGAAGGAAAATAAGGCATACAAAGCATGTAGGTTTGAAGTTCACCTTTGTCTAAGGTCGACGCATTTGCAAAAGGTTTGCATTTGGGACGAATTTATAGATACTAGTATTAGTATAACAGGAAAATATATTTAATTTTGTAGAAAGTCTTTCCAATATTCAACTGTTTGGCCCTTTCATTGCGATCTTTAGTTCATTGAAATGTTTGTCGGTCAAAAGCATTAATTTGCGTAACCATTCATTTCGAGAAAATGTTGACTCTTCTCATTAAGAAAAACATTAATGTGTTCCATTCATGACACAAACTTATTTAGAACATTACTTCAACTAATCCAATGGACATGTCTGTATTAGGAAGATCCACATATTCGCTTTCCTTTTCTTTTAAAAGAGATTTGAATTGCCTGTGTATCGATAAAGACCGAGACATTATGAAATTAATCATTTTAGCAGCGGTGTGCATTCTAGAAATTAAGCTATATGACGAAATTTTGGCAACTACACTTTCCTCACGGTGCAGAGAGAGGAGAGGCAAGGCGATTTGTCTTTGCTTAACTTTATAGAGCTGTGTAGAGTGCCATTGAATATTGTACCGCGTGCCGTAGGTTCCCGACGCCAGCTCTATAGCGAATTCCCAAATCAAGAAAAGCGTCCTATCTAAGGTTGTAATGGAACCCTCTCAGA
>KK119152.1:641255-686040 GCA_000611955.2 Stegodyphus mimosarum
AAAAAAATAGAAAACTGATTTAAAATGAAGAGATATTTTTCGTGGCGTCTGTGCGTACGTACGCATGTATGTATGTATATACCTCCCATAACTCAAAAACCAGTAGTCTCAGAACGTTGAAAATTTGTATATAGGACTGCTATAACATGTACATGTGCACCTCCTATTTTGGTTGCAATCGGCCGCACCAAAAGTATATAAATATATCCACTCTGTTACTCTGCTCAGCTCAGTTTCTTTATTCTTATATGTTTGTAAATTGCACATTTTTCCCTTTAAAAATGATTGAATTACTTTGTTGTTAAGGTTTTTATGCCTTTAGTTAACCTGCCTGTTATAGTTGTAGAATTATCAGCAATTTGAAAGTTGTTTAAGTGCGGTTAACCCTAATGTTTTTTTTTGCCATAGCAGCCATATTTGTTTACATTTAAAACTTAGCAGAATAGTGGATTTGTTGCCAGTCTAGAGCAACTAAGCTTCGCAACAACAAAGTAACGTTTCTTTTGTTACTGCGAATTAAATTATTCTTAATCCATTTTGGAATTATTATTTAAGTTATTAAATTATCCCATATATTGACTCAGTATAACTTCAACAATAACTTAAGTCAGTTTCGCCTTTAGTGTCTTTTTGCCGAGTGAGACCAAAAGTAAATTTTCAGTTTTGTGCACCGAAAAATCCGCCTTCTTGCCTGCTGGCCGAATTGCTTGTTTTTGCGTAGAAACTGTAATTTTAACTGTGATCTTTTTAATTGTTTGAACTCTATTTGGTGTTTTATGCTTTTCTATATCTTTCAGTTTTTAATATAGACAATTTGCGTTTTTATGCATTTTTGTCTTGTCGCGAGGCGGGAAATGAATTAATTGAATGAGAAATACATCTCTAATGAAATTCGTGAAAATAAGTTTAAATGAAATGCAGGAAAAAGTGCCTATAAGTTAATATTCCGTACAAGGAAGTTACGTGGTATAAACATCAGACTTCTTTGTCTTGTTTTTGCTTCCTGTAATTTATTCTTACATTCATTCATAACCAGAATATAAATTATTATGATCTTAAATAGGGAGGGAATATGTCTAGTACATAGAAAGGGCTCTACATCTCACCAGAAATTTGTTTATTCCTTGAAACATTCACTTGTACGAGATCTGAGTTTGGTGAGTAATTTTTGAAAAATGCGTAAGACTGCAAACCATGGTAGGTGGTATCAGGTTAGTTAATTGCTTTAAGGTTATCTGCTGGGCTGTAAATATGTAAATATTTGAATATATTGGATCAACGCAAATAACAGTAGATGGTTTTTATTAAGTATCAACTGCACTACAAAAATGTACCTTTTAATAAAACTTTTATTTAGGTTTTACATCTCTCTTTGCTCTTCTAATTTAGAATTCCACCACGTTGTAAGGAACTACCTCCTTAGTTACATATTTACAGCCAAATCACAAGTGTATTGTCAGGTGTAATTGTCAGGTGTGTCAAATCACAAGTGTATTCTCAGGTGTAATTGATAGCACATCTGGCTAGCAATCGAGAGATTTGTGTTTCGAATCCGATCGATAGCATAAATTTATTTCTCATGCTTTAAATATAAATAAATCCCTAATAACTCTATCAAATGTAAAGACAGAAATTCATGTAATCTTATATTTCAAGACTAACTGAGTTAAATAATGACAGTTTCTAGAGGAAATATAAATTAATTTTACATGTATTTTATCTAAAAGAAAGTTCTGTTTGAGTTATTTAAGATGCGAAATTGTCGAAGTCGAGCTATGCTTATAAACAAATTTGTATTGATATAAAGATTTTATAAACTATAAAACAATATTGTAAACAATGACAATAACAAAAATTCTTATTTAATATTATAAAAAATATAACAAAAATTGGTATATAAAACAATAACAAAAATTGATATTTAATATTAGGGAATTTCTAACGTTTGAATTTCTGTGAAATATTATTATTTTAAATCTGAATACACGTGAAAGAAATTATGGTTAAATTTCTTCATTTTTCCATAAAGCTGGAGATGTTAATGGTTTCCAACGACTATGTTGCAACAATGTATTGTTTCATAAAATTCTACAATGTTAGCAATAATTTTTTTCGAATATAGATCTGCATTTAAAATTTCTCCTCACAGCAACTCATCTGGTGGAATCAGTACTTCATGAATTTTGGAAATATTGAAATCTTAAAAATCGTAACATAAAAATGCGCTTGCGCATCTTTAAGATCTGCACACTGGTCTATTAAACGAAAGCTGACGTACCAGCGAGCCATTGTGGTTTCGTAAAATTTTGGCAATTCAGTCTTTGTCTCCAAAGACAAAGTACACACAAACACACACTACTTTAATACACGTTTATGATGCTATTATTCATCGAAGTGTCAAATCACAAGTGTATTGTCGATTAATAATGGTGGAGACTCAGTAGAAGATGCTATAATAAGAGAAACGGAATATTCTGTTCTATTGGTAGTAAGCATAAAGATTTATGCATTCTAATGGGGAGAGATTAGAGTTCTGTTCTCGTACATCCGAATGGAGAGAGTTACAAATCCCAGCAGGCTATATTCGAGCCATAAACGCCGCTGCGGGAACCGGACTCACTTCCCTAATTCCCAATCAACTCGTAATTAATTCTGAGGACGCACTGGAGTTAATACTCCACTTCCGAGTCATTCGTTTGGCTGTTTTATGAGGTTCAACAAGGATGTAAAGCATGCTGTAGTATGGCGGGGATTAGATACTGCTCTAACTTATATTTGCCGACAAATAACGTTCATCTTCTGCAATTTTTACTTTTTTCAAGATTCCCCGTGATTAACTATCATGTGAATTCAACATATGAATTTAATGTTTCGAGTATATTTCTTTTATCTCATATATATAGTACTCATATGAAAATTATCTAAAATCCGTGGAAGAGCGAATGCACTGGCAAAAATGCAAAATTTCTGTAATTTGGAGTATCAATAATAGCATATGGATGTCACGAATATCGCTATGGTAAATATTTAAATAAAAATACAGGATGTTTATAAAGTCCCGGACCCATTTTGATGTTTAATAACTCATAAAATAATGAAGAAATAAACAAACTTATGGCATTTATTGATGGAATAACTTATATATTTTCCTTTTCAGGTTTGAATATCTTTACTTTTGTAAATATCGTCTGCGCGTGTAGTTAATTTTAGATAATTTCATTTTCCAGTCTAAATATCTGTACTTTTCTAAATATCGTCTGCTTTTTAATTGCATTTTTCTCTCTTTTGTTTTTGGCGTATGGGATCGCATATGGGGATCTGAAAACCCCCATGAATACCGTGAGGCACAAAGGGATTCTCCGAAGGTTAATGTGGGGTGTGGACTAATGCACGACCTAGTCATTGGGCCTTTCGTTTTTACAGAAAGAACGGTCTCATCAGTCGTATACTTCGTTCGTAGTTCTTTGAATGACCATTTTACATGAAGATGGATTGCGCAAGGAGGTCCAATTCCTTGGCCACCCAGATCACCTGATATAACGCCGCTGGACTTTTTCCTTTGGGGATTTGCAAAAGACAACGTTTACAGGAGGAGAGTGTCGAACATTGATGAACTAAAAGCCAGAATGACAACCATAATAGCCTTTTTGGACGCAGACATGTTTGACGGTACCTGGCGTGAAATTGAATATTGACTTGATATTTTCCGTGCGACGAAGGGTCACACGTGGAAGTTCGTTGACAAGGGTCATGAAACTTTGTGAGTCTGTCTAACCATTTATGTTATTAATTTTAATCTATCTTTATTATTTTATGAGTTATTAAACATCAAATTGGGTCCAACACTTTATAAACACCCTGCATTATACTTGCTATTTTTCTATGTGTAGATCTATAGAAAGTTTAGTAACTAAAATACGTATATTAAAAAAGAAAATCTCTTCTGATTCTCTAAAATGCCTCAGTAAAGATAATATTATTCTAATAATATCAAGAATTATGTCACAGAATTACATTTTTATTGTTCTTAGTTCTTAAGTTCCGAATAAACAGTTTCTGTGTTTAAAAGCATCTGCTTTGTTTTTAACACAAAAATCCATTCGATTTTAAGAGAAAACGTTTGCAATAAAATAACATTTTGATTAGGGATTTCAATCAGTATACGATATTGTATTTTAAATAGATAGTTTAGTAACCGTATTAATAATTTTTGACACTAATTTCAAGAATCAATAACAACAGAAATTCAAAGTAAGTTTTTATTTCCATTACAGTTATTAAAATTTTTATTTAACATTTGTGTACGGCTTGCCACAATAAATTTCGTGAGCTTGTTCAGATGGTACTGTCAGATAAGGTACTATTAGATGTACTGTCAGGTAACAACATCAGCAACAAAGAAAACGTAAAATTTTGCTTTCCTTTAAAGCGACTGCAACTGCAGTTCTCTTACTTTACAGTAAAATCGGCCCTCTTTTCATAAAAATAGTGTCAATGATGAATAAGTGAGTTTCCTGTTCGATATCTAATTGCTTCTTTTGCATATCCATGCATCATCAAAATCTTGATCTTTAGGCGTCTTCTATATATACATGCTTGAGAGAACTTTTCTTGATTTTGTTTCGTTAATGAAATCTCGAAAGAATTTCTGTTTCGTCTATTACTTATTCAACGTATATTTAAACATTTAATTAATGAGGTACCTAATTTACAAAGTCTTCATGACCAATCTGTTTGAACATTTTAGTTTCCATTTCAATAGTAAACATATTTTGAGTTCCTCAAATTCATCATTTCAGATTAAAAAATTATTAAAATTTCAAGAAAAAAGTACGAAAATTCGATGTATTTATCCAAATGCAAATAATAAAAAAACCTTTAGAAAAACTTCCGAAAATGTATGTGCCCAAAAACAACTATGCAATAGGTAAAGGTAAACAACTATGAAAGTGAACTGCTAAAAATTTGATCAGCTTCCCAATCTATGATTGAAAATGGTCTTTTTTTAATTCAAAACCTACATTCTAGGGGAAATAGTGAGTTGTGTTTTAATATAGTGAACAACAGGTTTTCTTAAAATTAGCAACGGAAATTTGATTTTTGAGCAAATAAGAAAATATTTCTTGTTTTTAACCTAGAAGTATTAAAACGCTACCGAATAATCCAGAATCAAATTTACCTTAAAATTTATCTTTTTGTCTCCTATATCTCTATATTCTGCTTCTTTGTTCTTGTTTCAGTCGTGTTTTTAAACACAGTAAAGAAGAAATCGCCGCGTCTAAATTTTTTCTAGGAATCTGTAAATTGGTTTCAGTGACGTTTATCTTGAGAAATGCCACAGGGAAAAAAATAAAATCATGTATATATACTACATTTGTGTCAATTATTCCTCCTCTTTCAATGTATAGAAGCACTAGAGCATTAAATTAAAATGTCTGGTTACGGCCATTGCATTGAAAAAAGAATTGCATTGATTCAGTGTTTTGAAGTAACATGAAGTCATTACACACACACTCAAACACACATTCATTCCTTATAATTAGCGCTACAACCATTAATACATATTTATATAATGATGTAAAATTTAAATAAATATTTTCGAGCAGATGGGGAATTTAATACCAAGAAGCTCGAGTATGTATGAAGGAAAATGAAAGAAAGTTATTTTTCCAAAACCGTTCTTTCAATATTTCATTTTCTCATTTCTTCATCTTTATGTTGACAAATATTTTAAATTGAAATATTTTTTTCAACCGAATCATTTACTTTTATTTTGCGAGCCATATTTTTCCAATGGGAAAATATTTTTCAATATAAATAATTTTTCTTTGATGTACACTGCCAAAAAAATATAGAACAGTTCTGTATCTCCTGTTCTACTGGGCCGGTTGACGACATTCAAATTGCGTTTTCCATGTCTCGAAAGCACGACATAGGATATATATTACATTTATATATATCATTGTTCTAACCCATGCAATTCGATGCAAAATCGGACTTTTTCTGAAATGACATGCTAATTGTTTTCTATATTTCGATTCTACGACTCAAATTATGCCGAACTGCCAAATTTTATAAAAATCGCGCCAGTAGGATTTAAAAAAAATTAGCTCTAAAAATTTACCTCCTGAATGTTAATTGAATTTGATATATATTTATTAATATCGCTTTTTTTATTAAACTTACTTGATTCCTTCTTCCAGAATTCGAAATTTAGGTTTAATCCAAACATAACTCACACATATTTTATGAATTATTTTTTAAATTTGTATTTGTAAATATTTTCATAAATTGTTTGAAAAGTGTTTTGTGTTATAACCTATAAAACTTTTACATTATCTTAAAGTACATGTATTTCTATATACATTTTCAAATAATTATTAGAGTTTTATATTCAAAATTTCCTATGATATACTTGAGATATACGTTGGAATATATTTTATGGTACTACTTTTCTTAAAATTGTTTGAAAGTAATGAACACCGCTCGCGTACAATGAAAAAAAATTAAATGAAATAGATTGCTATAAATTAAAAGGTTCGCCAAATGAATTATTCTTGGGGCAAACTGAAAAAATACAAGGTAAGTATTTAAATTTCGCTGTAAATTTCGCACAAAAGTTTACAAAATTTAATATTTAGGCATAATTTGAGTTGCAGGAATATGGAAAAAAATTGGCATGTCATTTCAGAAAAATTTGGATTTTGTGTCAACATACCTACATTAAAAATGGCTATATATAAATCTAATATATATCCTAAGTACGCTTTCGAGACATGTAAAACGCAATATTAAATAATGAAGAATCTGCATGAATGTATGTATGTTTCTCGCATTGCGATAAAACAACGATACCTGGAGCCATAAAAATTTTGATAACATAATCTACCACAGAAAATGGGCATGTGGAAGCCCTAATTTAAATTTGAATTTGAAATTTGTTTTATTATCGATTTCAGATTTTGTAACACTTCAACGAATTTTTTATTAGGAAGCTAAGTGATTTCAATGAGAGCAATTTATTTTAAAAAATCTGATGTGTACGCCACATGACTTCCTTGTATGGAATATTAAATTATACGCAATTTTCCTGCATTTCATTTAAACATATTGAATTAATGTTAAAGAATTTTGAAATAAATCTACTTTATCCATAGCGCATAAACCACAACAGAGTGAATTCACTCTTTAAAGTTCACTATATTTACCATAGCCACACTTAGGCGCTAAATACAGAGGATTTCACATACGATTCAGCACCGCTTACCTAATGAGCATGCGCTACTAATTAGCTCAATTTTTACTTTGCGGTAAGGCAAAAATACATAAAAATTAAAAATATTGTCATTAAAAATTGAAAGATATACGAAAACATAAAACTCCAAGTAGAGTTAAAACAATTAAAAAACAATTTTTACACTTAAAATTACAATTTGTACCCCAAAACAAGCTAATAACTTTAATGATAATTCCAGAATGAATCAAGCATAATTTAATTCGCAATAATAAAAGAAGACGTTACTTTGTTGTTGCGAAGCTTAATTTATCTAGTTAGCAACAAATCCACTATTCTGCTAAGCTTCAAATGTAAACAAATATGGGCGCTATCATAACCAAAAATTAGGCTTAGCGACACTTAAAAAACTTTTAAATTGTTGATAATTCCACAATTATTGCATGCAGGTTAGCTAAAGGCATAAAATCTGAACCGAAAGATAAGAACAACATAATTCAATCATTTTTAAAGTAAAAAATACACAGTTTACAAACATATAAGAATAAAGAAACTGAACTCACTGTGCCGAGTAACAGAGCGGATATATATATACCTATATATATATATATATATATAGGTATGTATATGTATATATATATATATATATATATATTTATATATTTTTCGTACGGCCGATTGCAACCAAAATGCGAGGTGCTCATCTACATGTTATAGCCGTCCGGTATACAAAATTTCAGTGTTCTAAGGCTAGTCGTTTTTGAGTTATGCGAGATACATATGTACTTTCGTGCGTATACGAACGTACGCACAGACGCCACGAAAACATCTCTTCAGAATCCATTTTAAATCAGCTTTATAATTTTTTTGGGGAAAAAGAGTCCTTTATTCTGTCTTTACGTTTAGATATTACGCAGAAACATCGTTAAATTTCATTCGATAGCAGTCAATATGGGTATTTTCGTTGAAATATGAGACCCGAAATTTTTCGAGATTACAATACTTCCTTTTTGCTTCGTACAAGGACGTAATTATTTTGCGATATTGCTTTTGAACTGAATTTTATGGTTTGTTTACGTAGAACATCATATTTAATAAAGAAAGGTAACACACAAAACGTTGAAAAAACGCCCCTTTGTGCGTAATTTAAAATCTGAAACCTTTCAGTTTTTTTATGTATTTCCTTAAGCACATATATTGCAAATTTTTCTGAATTGAAAAATATTTTTTTATATATTCCTTAAGACAAAAGAGCGGGATTTCATTTATTTTTTGGGTGAAGGAAAGAGGTTTTTTTATTTTTTTAACGCAGTGTACGCGTAAGCAACGCAAAACAACCAGAGGGAGAGCAAGAGTTGCAGGCTTATTGAACCTATCAAGCACGCTTTTTCCTTTTGTGAAACATTTTAGAAAAGTGAACAATTTCTATATCATGTTTATGTTGGTAATACTTATTGTTTAAATCAGTGTCTTCAGATTTCGTTCTGGTATGGTTCTATAGCATTAGTCCTTGTTTCTATTTAATATTAGGAAAATTATTTATTTAAAAATGATTGATAACATTCTAAAATATTTCAGTAAATACAATAACAATTTTAACTATTTAAAAACTATTCCATTAGTAATTAAAATCTTTTGTCTTGTGTAATTCCATATTTTAATACTTTAAAATAGACGTACATCATGTTCAACACATTACATAAAACAGTTTTCTGCATCTGTAAAACACACTGAAGTCAGTGTAAAAACAAAAATAATTATTTATTTGTGTTTGTAAATATTCATATTAATTGCTAAATGTCCAAAATCCTCTGATAACGTTTAACATTTCGTTTGTGCTTCTATTTTTGACAACTTTTAAAATGACCTAAGTATGTAATTGCAAATGCGACTCTCAAACATTTCAAAATTCTAACACGCGGTTCCTTCTGATACTAAGTTTGGTCTGTCCCGGTCTTTAGAATAATTTTTCCATTTATTCATATCGTATTATATTACGCTTTCAGATATTAATCAGGCCTCAGGTCTGTCTCAGTATTTAATAACATATGTGGTGTAGATGCAGTTCTGTGAGGGATCTAGTCCATGTTACGTAACATTTTAATTTTGCTTTTAGCTTGCAAGCTAAATAAAAAAATAATATAATATAAAATTTAAAATGCCTTAAAAATAAAACAGTCAACAAAATAAAAAAGAAAATAAAAAGTAAATAAAGTTTTTAATTTAACTTTTATTTTTTAATTTTTAATTTAAATTTTTTTGTAATTATTTGGTTATGCAAGAGATATCTGAAACCAAAATTTGAAAAGTAAAATAATAAAAAAATATTCTAAAACGAATTATTTGGTCATACAAAAGATATCTGAAACCAAAATTTGAAAAGTAAGATAATAATTAAATTTTCTAAACCGAATTAAGGTAAAATAAAGAACGTAAAAGATAGATGATAGCTGCAAAGGGTGAAGACAATCAACCCAATCGTTTCTTCACGTTTTAGTACAGCTTCCAGACCTTTCTTTGTTCAGACAGCAAACGAATAACTGTAAACCATTTTGATTTCTTTTGGAAAGCCGAGAGCATGCAAAAGGAATCGAAATTACTGCTGAAAGAATGCTAATGTTTAGAGAACTAATTAAGCCCACAAGAAGACGGAACTTTGCATAACTTTCTTGGACATTTTAGTATATGCAAACCTGTTCTATCAGAATTTCTGTCACTTTTAGTCAACAACGTTTAATTGAGTTCATTGTCAAATGTTTTTCATTACATCAGTTAAATAAATTAAATTTTAATCAATTAAATATTTATCATTGGAATTTAATCCCCTTTGATTTCTTGAGCAAACTAACATGGCGTGTCATTCAACAAAAGAATTTTCCGTAGCTTCAGTACTTTAATGACCAGGGATCTTCAACATTTTTAGATAGGGTATTAAAAGATACAGAATTTATGAATATTCATCAATAAAGCTTATTGTTTATAAAAAGTAAGTGATTTAGAGGCAATATATGGATGCCTTGACAATTACCAAAATTTAAATGATGTGTATCATTAATGAAAGATGCTTCTGATAAACATGTTATAATACTTACGTAACTTAACAACGTAATTGTAGTAAAATTAACTCGTTTTCGAAAACTCTTGGGACGACTCTTAGAAAATTAATCTAAATGTTTTATTCTAATTCATGTTTATTACATTTTCATTTTACATCTAAATTAAGGGATAAAAACCTTTATAGTTTTATATTTAAATTTCGTAATATTTCCAGAATTAATTGGAAATTTTTATAATTATTTTTATAATTAAATTTTTATAATATTACTTTTTTGCTCATATTCTTGTTGCTATGTTTCTGAAAATCTGATCTTACTATGTAAGGTTTCCCTTATTTTGCATAACACATTTATTTAAAGTTTGATACCTTTCCTGAACCTCTCAACTTTCCTTTCTATTTTCTCGCCAGGATGTATATTTAAAGTTACGTGACGTGAATATTTAAACCGGTAAACCTCTGAGTTTATTCAGAGTTTGGTTTCGCTAGCCAGCGCACGTTTCGTTGCTATCTCGCTGTTACACTAGTAAACCTTTTGGTCATTTCGAATTATCTTGCCTGGATAAATGATGAAAAAATCAACATGTTCCTGAGTACCATCTTCACCCTTATCGGGAAGCTGCTATGACTCTAGTAAAATTTGTAGAGGAAGAAAATTGAAGCAAGCGATGAAGCCACGTGACTCCTAACGACCAATCAGATTGCACACTGCATTCAGATGAAAAACGTAGCTCCTCCCTCCAGTTGGATATCCCTCCTCCTAAATTATTACATATAAGTCTTATTGAAATGTACCAACTCTTCGACTGTGGATACGAAGATCTTACTCTCCTCCCCATCGAGAATTTTTTTTCTGAAAAATTCTCAGTCAACTAAACACCTATGTTATGGTAGGAAAGCTATGTTCCCCTCCCCACGCGCTATACACAGGATGGAGGCTTCTAGCCTAGGCGCCTGTTTCCATCTGCTTCGCACCTGAGACTATCATCACGTCTGTTAGGGTTTTGTGACTCAACCTGTTTGGTGTAAATTAACGCGCTAATCCAGCACTATTCTATTTTAGATTCGACTTGAATTATATTCTACATTTACGTTCTCATCGCTAGTTGACGGTGTTTTGTAATACACGAAGATCGTGCCTTGCTGTTAAACTCTGAATTAATAAAGAGTTACTTTTCATCCTTCTTCTGTGCTGGTATTTCATTCACGCCTGTGTGAGAATTCGCGAGGTTCATTGCAGGATCGAGAATTTGTGTATGCAGAGACTGATTTTTTAAGCGGCTTCCGAGCTAAAACGGTGGTGGATGATGATTCTGTACTACTAGGATTTGGCGATTGTTTTTATTGTCAATCAAAAACTAAGGTAATAATAATTGATCTTAGAGTGAAACAGATCAAATGCTTATCCAATGCCAAGCCGAAAACTGAACATCTGAAGAAATCAAATATTTAATTCTACCGAATTTAAAAATAAGAAAGAAAGAGAACATACCTTTACAGTCATAAGCAAGGTTTGGTATATTCCACTCAAGTACGAAATCACTTAGTTTTTAATGTCACTATTGATCTGAAAATATACTTTTTGGGCATTTACCAGGCTTTAGTTCTCTAGCTAAGAAACCTGAAAGCGTTCTTCCTTTATCTACAGCTATAAGGTATTTCCCCCGCTTTCTTGGCATGCTTTCGTGGTGTAGTGGTCAGCATGCTCGGCGCGTATTCTTTGAGAGGTCCGTGGTTTGAGTCCCGGCGAGGGCATTGCTCATTTTCATCTCTCCTGCTTTTTGTTTTAAAAAAAAGTCTCTACTACTGCCCTGAACTAAAAGGTGGTGAATGATGATTCTTCACCACCAGAATTTGGAGATTGGGTCCTCTAATCCCCAGTCGTCCTTTAAAAGGGGGACTATATAAAGATTTCTCCCACCTTCTTGGCATGCCTTCGTGGTGTAGTGGTCAGCACACTTGGCGCCTATTCGAGAGATCCGTGGTTCGAGTCCCAGCGAGGGCATTGCTCATTTTTCATCTCTCCTGCTTAAAGAAAGAAAAAACCTAATTTGTGTAAACAGGAAGAAATTTGCCTTTTACAAATTTAGATAAGCTTGCTTACATTTTATATGTGTTAATAGTAGTACAAAGTATATTTGTGTGTAAATAATAATACAGTGTATTTATGATTTTGTGTTTTTCTGAAGTTTTAATTTTTTAAATTATGCAAATTACATTTTAAAGTTAGTTTCTGTGAAGTTTTCCAAAAATAGTTTCTTATAGAAAAGTAGATTTTTTTTGACACGTTTCGCATTTATCAAAATGTATCAATTAAAGCTCATGATTTTAATTCAAATTGTATTCATAAGTTATTTCTCTCGCTTTCTGATCATACCTTCGTGGTTCAGTGGTCCGCACACTCACGAGAGGTCCATGGTTCGAGTCCCGGCGAAGGCATTGCTCATTTTCCTTGTCTTCTGCTTCCAAATAAATCCTAATGTCTCTAAACTGTAACTTAGAAATGTTTAAAATCTTGCTTCACTTCTTTTTAAGGCTTAACTTCTATTTTGCCTTATGGATGGCATTTCCATTGTTTCTTTTTTCTTTGTGTTGTTAACGAATATTACGCAGCATTTAAATTACGTATTTCTAGAGTAAATAAGAAAATATTTATACTGCTTGACCAAAATATTTCTCCTTAGAGGAGAGAAAGTTGAGTTCTGTTTTCTTTACATTTCAAACTGACGTACTTCTCTTAAACAGAAAGAAAGCAATGTATTTTTATCCAAGATCCAATGTATTAGAGATCAGTCAGGAAGTGGAGTAATTCCAGATGCGAAATACTAATAATTCGTCTATTCTGCTGCCATTTGTTTAACAGGTGGCCTGTATAAGATTTTTGAACTTTTCTTCGCTTGTAACATAAATAAGGTGTACTTTTCTTTGAAAAATCCTATACAGATTCATTCCTTTAGGTTAATAGGCGTAACCACAATTATCTGTTTTCTCTCTTAGATAGGTGCGAAGACGATTATTTCAGTAATGAAATGCCACATGCACTATTGTATATTGTCCACATTCCATTTATCTGCTGTCCACATGCTATCAACGCAAATCCAGAACTTCGTTACCAGTCCTGTATAATGTGGTTCCTAAGCGATCCGATTTAAATTTCGTACCCCGCGGCGCTGTCGTAATTTCCTAATGAGATCCCCATTCATGAACTCCCTGTCGTCGGGTGTTGGTGATTCGAAATGAACCGATCTGCAGCCTCTCCTTGGACTGGACACTGGGATTGTCAGCGGCTGTGATACTGATGGGACGATTTGCAGCTTGCTGATCGGAATTAGTTTCTGGAGTTGGGAAACTGCCGAATCCGTCATTCTTGTACTCAGTTCACCAATCGCTACCACATGCATCGTCTAGAGAATTAATATTTACTAAAAGCTGATTAAGAGACCCCTATTACCGTTCGCTGTGAAATACGGAGTAGATGACAATCAATATATCATTTTACCTCCGCGCGTTATTGAACGAACACATTTTCAGAAATGTTATATAATATATGAGGGAGAGAATGGACATTTCGGATTTCACACATGGCTTTAATTCAAACTCAGTTTCTGCGGGTCTTTAAACCAAATCATAAAATAGAATAATTTCATTTTTGGGTTATTTATATTATAGTAAAATCCTTTTCTTCACCAGGTTAGTAAAAAACCGATTACTTCCTTTCCTTATCAGGTTTTTTTTGCATAGATATGCGTTTAATGTGTTTACATTTAGCTGCATATTTATGGAAAACATTTTAAAATGAAATTGTATTTCTCTTTTACAAATTGTTTGTTTTTGATAAACGTGTTTTTTTATTAACATGTCAAAGCATTCAAAGTCTCCCGCTTGAGGAAATGTATGTCTTCCTGGAGGATATTCTATGGAAACCTGGCTCATGTTTATGCTCCAGATGGAGGAAAATAATGGAAATATTTTATTCCTCTCAAAATAACAGCATTCTACCATATTATCCACCTGGCCAATGATGAGTCTTAGGAGACTTGTATTTAATGTTTTCTTTTCTAATACTCACACCATTCTGAAGTATCTGTGTATGAACGCTCTTCTTAATGAAATTACTGCTTAGTTATTCACAGTAATAGTAATTTTCATGATTTCCATACATTTTTCAGAGGATATGAGCTGGTGTTGTGATTAGCCATTTTTAAGCTAGATTAACAGTCTGAATTTTATTTACTTTCTTTTATAAAGCTGGACTTACGTTTCGATTTTTCATCATCAAATCATGTGATCAAAACATCTGTTTCTTCATAAACTTTTGTTCAAGTTTTCACCCATGTATACACACTGCTTAGTTAGTAACAAAAATTGTCTTGATAATAACGGCGATCCTTATAGAAAATTGCTCCTTACTTACAGATAATGTAAAAAAATTGAAAAATAAATAAATAAATAAATAATATAAAAGAAGTCTGAAAGCTTTCAGATTTTACATTACTACCAAAGGGTCGTTTTGTTAATGTTTTGTGTGTTATCTTTATTTATTAAATATCCTGCTCTTGGCATTTTAAACATAAAAATCAACTCAAGAGCAATATCGCAAAATAATTTTAAGCTCAATATATCTATAGAATTTCCGATACATAGTCTCGCGCGTTTGAGTTAAAATGTTTTTTTTTCGTACAGTGTTGCCATTGCTCGCTTTGAACTCGTTGCGTTTCTTAATCAAAAATTTTTTAAGTGTTACGAAATATGAAATCGATAATAAAACAAATTCCAAATTGCAAATTTGGGTTTCCAGATGCCCATATTCGGGTGGAAACGTACGTTATTCAAAATTGGACCGCTCTAGGTGCCGTTGTTTTATCACAATGTGAGAAACATACATACATTTATGCAGATTCTTCATTATTTAATTTCTATAAATATAATGCAGGGCTCTAATATTTGGTAGCAACAATTTCAAAAGTGATTCGCCATTTATAGTGAATCGAAGCAAAATGCCAAAACGAGATTAAATAGCCCTTCTGAGCTAAAGCTGCTTTGTGCTAAAAAGTCCTATAAATTTATGAAGATCTGCAGTGATCAAGAATCGCATTTACGGGGAACCTTTATTGAGCAAGAAAGCAAGGTAACATTTTTTTAATGTAGTCTAATTTCTTTCACTGAAATTAAACAGTCTCGATATCATTAAGCGCGGGAAGCAAATTCTCGGACAGCGAGAGCATACGTGGGTTTTATTAAGTGAAACTTAATGTTGTCGTCTATGATTATATCATACAAACACCAAAGTATGGGGAAAATTCTGAGATACGCTTCGAAATGTATGCAGATTAATCAGTGATAAGTCGCAGATGAAGCGGTAAAAAATAAGACGGAAATTTACGGATGCATTAAATGGCGGTTATGAAAATAACAGTTTTTAAAAATATGGAGCATACTGTATTATATTGCGTGAGCATATGAAAATTAAATTTTTTATGTGCTTAGACTCTGTTTATTTAATAGAAATGACGTAACTTATCAACTTGAAAAATATGTCATTATCGGATAATATGAAATGCTAGTTGCATTCCGTTATAACTTCAGGCACATCCTCGAGTTCTGTTTCATCTTCTCCATCACTGTTACCCTGATACATAAATAAATAATCTTCTTTCATTTCATGTAGATTGATAGATATACTAAATTTATTAAACGGCTTTTGAATTATGTCTTATTTAATTTCATTCCATGTTTTTGTTGTCCACTTACACACTATTTCGAGATTCGTATGACGCATTTGGCCTCCTTTAATAACTGTTTTTTTCACTTTCTAACACACACGTATTCCCCTGTCTTTTTAAATTTTTATTCGTAGATAAATCTAAAGGCTGAATTAATGCCGTAAATCTACTCGAATAACTGCCATGTCTATGTTACACTGTTTCAATAATTTTTTCGTGTTATCGGTTAAATGGGATCTGAACACGTCGCAAACTAAAAGTCTTTCTGGCAATACGATTCTTTAAGGCAACAGAATGCTTTTACCAAGCATTTATTATCCATAGCTTCATACCGATTTCATCCACCCATCCTTTCTCGTGAATATAAATGAAAACACCACTGGGGCGGCATCGGCATTTCGGCATCGTCTTCCTTTTAAAAATAACCACAGGTTTTAATTTTGTACCTCCCATTAAGCATGAATGCACTTCGATTGGGTGAGATTTTTCTCGACTTCTTGTTTTTATGTGAATCGTTTTTGTTCCTGTCACATCAATTGTTTTATTTCCGATCTTATAAAACATTACTCGAGTTTCATCCATATTTCCATTACGTGACAGCAAATAATTATTTTGGTCAGTAACATAATTATCAGTTTTTTGTTGAAATCTTTCGGAAGGCCTTTGTGAAACTTTTGTTTTTTGTTGTAGAACTAAAGTATTCCGTGCCATAAATCGCCTACACCAACTCAAAGTTGCTCAAAAGTTATCATTTTCATTTATGGCAAATAAACGTGTACTGTGTCTTGTTACAATTAATCTCTTCTGGGGATTTTCGAGAACCCAGCTCACAGCAATTTCTTCTAGAATAGATCATTTCGTTACTCCTCTATTCAAAGCACATTTATGCTTTGCCATACATTTGAAGCATTATTGTGTTTAAAATAATGCTTCAATTATTGTGTTTTTATTTTTTCCACTCACATACGGAGCTTTCACCGATACCAAACATTCTTATTGCAGAACGGCTTTCACTACCTTTCGCAAATTGAATGACTTTGCATTTGAAACCAGCGCCATGTTTACTTTGTTCTGCAGCAACCATATTTTACTAGTAAAGTAACACTAGATCAACCATGTTTCAGCTAAAGCAAATGAGATTTACTTCAATGTTCACTTCAAAATAACGACTTCAAATGACTACAGAAAGAGAAAACACCTGACGTCTAATTCCGCGAATTCATTCAGGAGGGAAATGCATTCTTACCCCAAAATTTGCCTCTCCATTTTCGCATCTCTAGAACAGCATTCTTGTACACAGCTGCATTAAATACAACTCACTCTCTTTGCAGAAGTATTTGCTTCCTCAAGCATTTCCTCCATATACATATTGTTTTCCTTTTCTCTTGTCAAATCAGTATTAGAAAGCCTAGGAAAAATCTTCTAATGAATGACATCCGAAGATAAGTGCATCGCACATACATCTTTCAGGTTTTTTCGTAAAGGAGAGGGTGCGAGTTACACAGCGAATATATTTAAAAGTTTAAAAATGTAGTTTGAAATTAAAAGTGTCAGTTTTACACCGATGAGCATTATATGTCTGAATATACGGTACTTCTATGAAGCCACGTATGCCATTTCGGTACTCTACTCAACGAAAACTAGAATGCATAGCTATATATTACTTTATGCATGATAAAAATAAATAATATAAGAATTTTTTCTTAATCAGTTACTCACAGATTATTAATTCTGAAGAATAGTACAGGCTGGAAATACATTTTCTTGAAGGTCATCTTAGAAGGAATTAACCTACACATTTATCAGGAATTTGTAGATTGAAAGATGTGAAGCGACATGACAAAACTCTGACACACATCGTAGAGAAAACAAGAAAATTTTGCTATTATGCGCAACGCATGAAAAATCAGTTTTAAGTTTCTTTATATACATATACGCATCATCATCCTTATATATATATATATATATATTCGAATTTGGGAAATTAAAAATTAAAACAGCAATTTCTTAGGAGCTGTAAGAACTATAATCCCTAACCTATTCTTTATTTTCATGAACTTTGGAAGAAATAAATAAACTTGGTAGCCGAGTAAGGTTAAATTCCATTTGTATTTAAATTGAAATTTGTGGTCACAGTTACTTGGCACTCTAATCGTGCATTTTTCCAAAAATTTACATTTTTGATACTGTTCAGATAAGAAGCGAGCGCAGCGAAAATAATGTCAAAGCAGCATAGAGAGAGAAGCTAAAGTGCGCAGTTGTCCAATATGGAAGCTTACGAAGAGAAAGGTTTTTGTTTGATTTAGAATGGTTTCCGTCCTCAAAGTTTAATTTCCCATTACTACGTCATCAGCGTTAAGCAAGCTTCGTAGAATAGATTAATCTAGAAAGGACTCAGTCCAGAAATGTTATTATTGTTTTTAGAATGAAGATGGGAGTTAAACGGCTATTATTAATTTATTATTTGAAAGATAGACATCTTATATTTTACATATACCTATATGTTAAATATATGTGCATATATTGTATATATAAAGCATTTAATTTCCATTGAATAATATATATATATATTTCCTTGATTAATATATATATATTATTCAATGAATATGTATGTGAGGAGCATGTATTTAACTAAACATTTTATGAATAACGTATTTTTCAGCGTTTATAATCTTTCGTCGTTGTTACAAATTCTCTGGACGTCTAGACTGTGTTATCCACTTAATAATTCCCAAATAAAAGGATTGAAGTGCTTTTGGAGTTGGAAATTCAAATGGCAACCTAACCTCGCAAGAATCCAATGGCAGCTAGTGTTGTTAATGTTTAGTTATAGTACAAAATGTAGTTTAAAAAAACCATTCATTCAGGTTTTACCTTTTGTTTTTATTAATATTTAGTTCGGGAACATTTTAGGCAAAGACGAAGTTCGTTTAACCAAAGGTGGTTAACAAGGGCAAATGGATGCTAATTATGCTTATCTTTACAAGTGAACGTGATAATCCATCGAAAATCCTTTGAGATCCACTTGAGATCTCTGCCCATGAACTCCCTCTAGGTAATCTCCAAAGGACGTAAAGTGCCATTCTTTAGCGATGCAATCATCTGTCTCTGCGATTCTAGATCACTTCAGTAAAGATGAGCAAAGGGATGTGAAGCTCGTTGTTCGTATTATTACATCTCCTCTGCTTTATTTGCTTTGTTTGCGAAATATAAATATTTTCCGAACGTATAAAAAGAATATAATTGCTTACAGAGTTCAATGTATTTTATTTAATTTCATCAATACATGCACGAATAAATTCAACTGAAGTCGTAAAATCTGAAGTCGATGAAGATATAAATTTTATGTTATACTGAATTTACTGCGTTATTATTTAAATAGACAAGAAATTGTTTTCTATCTTTCAACAGATATCATATTATAAGAACATGAACTCAGAAATGAAAAAGTGTTTCATTTGGAAAGAAAATCAATTTCGGTCATAATTAAAATTTTGCTCAAAATAATTAAATAATTGAAACAAAGCTATTATTTTGTCACTGGAAATGGAAAAATTTCTCGGAGCACGGTGTACTTTGTATTACTAATTCTTTACCTTATCATAGACGATCAAGAAGTGCATGTTTTCCCCGTAATGGCAAAATGAAAATCGTTAAAAATATCAAATTGAAAGTAATCATTTCCTGTTAAATGTTTTCAAGACACAAACTGCTTTCGATCTAGATTCGATTTTATGTATTTTTATAAAGAATGTGATAAAGTTCCCCCACCCCAGAATATCCAGATACTTGCGCATTAAGAAGAATTATACAAAGTAAATTTTTTTCTGAAATTAAATGTAAATTAATTTCAAATTCAAGGAAAAAAAAGATAACAAGGCTCTTAACTTTGTAAGGTTGCTTTTGTTCCAGAAATTGAACTTAAATCCTGCAGATCTTATTAGAGAATTTAGAGCGTTATCGTGACTTCTTAAAATCTCACAAATACAGGAGAGTATTTTAAACTACCTTTTCATTTAGTTTAAATTTTAACCATAAAAGGCACGACTTGATCTACAGACAAACTACCACTTATGGTGATGTAAATTAAGCAATAACTGTCAATTAGTTTCAGGCCGGAATATGACTTTTAGATAGAATTGGAGCAAAATTCTAACAGCGCGACGTGAGTGCCAGAAGATCTACTTTTCTAAGATTCAAAACTTAAATACTCTGAAATCTAATTTGCATTCCGGTGACAAATGCTGAACAAAGAAGTTATAGTCTAGATCAAGATCATAATTAATATAAAATACGTTATAATTTATTAAACACAGATTATTTTATAAAATATTTTCATATATTGAAAAATATAAAATAGCGAACATCATCAAAAGTACGTAAATAACCGAAATGAAAAAGTAAATAAATTGTTCTAGCAATGGGATTTGAATTTTTTAACTTGCTTACCTTTGACTTGCTTTCTTTTTTTTTCTTATACTTTAAACAGCTCTGCAAATTCTGTGGGTAAATCAGTCCATTTGTAAAGTCTCAATTTTCTTAATCTATCACGAGAACAAAATTTTGGACTGTATAATTATGTTTATTTTTTGACAGTCAGTGTTTAGTTGGATATTAGACATAGTTAATTTACATTAAATGACAACTTTATGTAGGAATGAAGAGTATGTAGACATTTTACTTGATAGTGTTGCAAAGACATATGTGTACAGGTGCAGGTAAAAGTATGGGGGACACCAGCGATGTACCAATGGTCAACAGGTCAGGTCTTGCCATACTAAGTGACGCCCTCAAAAAAAATTGTAATAGTTTAGACATATGTGCAATAAACAGCTCAATTTTATAAGGACATGTATAAGGCATTTATGTTAATTTATAAGGTATTTCTTCCGCTTTTTTCTCATGCCTTCGTGGTGTAGTGGTCAGCACGCTCGAAGCGTAACCGAGAGGTCCGTGGTTCGATTCCTGACGAAGGCGTTACACATGTTTCATCTCTCCTGCCTCTAAATAACCTAATGTGTCTACACTGGCGCACTAACTAAACACGTTCGTGGATGATGATTTTCCACCACCGAGATTTGACAATTGGACCCCTAATTCCCAGTCACCTTTTAAAAGGGGAAGTGTAGGTATTTCTCGCACCTTCTTCGCATGCCTTCGTGGTGTAGTGATCAGCACATTGGGCGCGTATTCCAGAGGTCCATGGTTCGAATCCAGGCGAAGGCGTTACTCATTTTTATCTCTCTTGCTTTCAAAAAACACCTAATGTCTCAACAAATTAGCCAGGCATTTTATGTTTTGAACCTTTACTGCAACTTCTCTATTTCTACCTTCCTGCCAGATCCTCGTTTGTATTTAATAAGGTTTTAGACGGTTTTAGTCCCAGCGTGTTTTGCCTGCTGAAGGCCATCTTATTAGTTGCTAGTTCATGATAATCGTTTCTGTCTGCAGCATGGGTTTATTTGTACCGACAATACTGTGACGCCGGTATAGGTAGCCAACTGGAGCGTTTAAATACCTCTGCATAGCCTTCAGCTAATAAAGACTTAGTTTCGGTTTTAATTTAAAATTTTACGTTTACGTCATAAATGTTGGCTGATTTGTAAGCACTGGGACTGCCTTCTGCTCGTTTATTAAGAAAATGTTTTAATAGAAAGGTTTTAAGTAAATTTCTGTTTGCTTATCTAGACATAGTGGCAAGTCGTTTACGTCTACATACGATTCTTGACTTAGTGTATGTTATCGAAATAAATGAGACTATGCAAATTAATAAGATAATTCTAATAATACCTTTTATAAACAAACAATTGGATTTTTAAAATATTTGTAATAAATACGCTTAAAACTACAATACGTAACACGAATATTTTTCCGTAGTCAGCTTATTGTAATGTTGTTAATGATGACAAAACTCTTCAATAATGCCTATTTAACATAGCCAAACGTTTCTATGCAAGCTTTCATTTACTTTTAAAAATGCAAGCTCCAAAACTTCATTATTAGTTACTGAACGGCTGCATTAAATGGCAACAATGAAGCATTACACAAAACCTTTATCTGTTTTACTTAAAGTTATATAAAAGCTTTGGATTATTTCCAATCAACAATTTAAATAAGTGTACGTCCACAATGGAAAAAAGATCTTTAAAGCCTTGTTCTTCTGATAGAAGGAAAAGTCCAATTCTTTATGCAAATGGTTTAAATCTTGGCACCTTTAATATAATTCAGTTTGGGAAATTACCAAGAAAATGGAAATCCTTCATTCCTTGATTCAAAGTATGTTAATTAAATACTTTTACTAGTCCTTTTAACTTAGTTTAGGAAATTGGTGTAAATATTCGAATTTCAAACTATTTTTCTTATTTATCCAAGAGCTACAGAGAAAGGGAAACAATGAGGAATTGTATCTTTTGTTCTAGTAGAAGAATCAGTGATTTATTCAAGGCAATGCCGCAGTAAAATTAATCCTCTGGTTGCTATGGAATGCATCGCTGTTTCTCACTTTCATTTACGTGCTTCAAAGATCAACTGTATAATTTATTTTATTGTTTGAAGAATATGTTCTGAAGAGACAGAATTTATCGAAAATGTTTTTACTAGATTCTTTCGAGTTTCAAGACCGAAGGCATAGATTGAATTTTATGTTTGCATAATCCTTGCTCACAAGAGTCTAATATTATCGGCATATAATTTGTATTATTTTGTACGCTTCTGCATCATTTTATTCAGTTACTTCCTTTCCGTTGGCCTTCAATGTTAGATCACTGTTGCCTTTAAAGAGGAGCTTTCTTATATTTGGTAAAGCTTTAAAAAGTGCGGCTCTAGTATAGAATTAGGTGCTTGTTCGGCTGGCGGCAAATGTTATTCAATTTTGGCAATGAAACCCCATTTCTGGTTAACATGATAGTTTTAACTTCGTTTAAGCTTCTTGAATTTTTTGAAGTGAAAACAGATGGATGTGTACATGGACAAAGCTAGGGCAGTTCGCAATGCCAAGTTTGTGCAAACCCCTAATTTTTTTAAGCAAAAATAAATCGATGTGTTCATGGAAACCAAGTTTATGCAATTCTTTGACTTCTTATTTTGGTTTTCTGTAGCAGCCATCTTGAAATTGTGCCTTTCTGGCGCCGATCTTGGCGTCAAAAAAGAATCGTAAAAAAAAACAAGAGGCACCCAACTGTAAACTTTTACCAAAATGCGTTTCATTATGTATACTCATTTAAACATGGATTCTAATTTATTTCATTGAAATAAAACCCCAATTTAATAATACTGAAGAACTTTAAAAATTATTACTGGATCAGGGTTATTGTTAAATCAAGGAAATCATCATAGCACTTCCTCTATCAAAGTTTTAAAGGACTACTGCTTCCGTAGATCGATATGATATCTTGCATAATAATACCCAAACCTATTCCAGTATGATAATTCAGGGTCGTTTTAATCAGAAATATGACTGGTGCATATTGACTGTGAATACTATTCGGAATGTAGTTCATTTCTCGCGCAGACCGACTATGTCATACTTGGGAAATCATTTGGACCGAATTATTCTCAAAATAGGGTGGAAGGATGTAAACTTACTTTCCCTCTGTTCTCTCTTTCCGGAAGAATTTCATGTGACCTTTTACGTCGCACCAAGGAATAACTCCCCTTTTGGGCGAGTCTATATGTTTTGGCATAATGCCAGCCAGGGTTGTATTTGAGATGGTCGAACTAAATTATAATGCTAAACCTCAGGATATGAAACAAAACATAGTCTAGTCTATCTACAACGATAGCCACATACACAATGCACTTGTAAACGTGAATATAAAGTATAAACAACAAGTCAGAATCTGAGGCCAATTACGAGAAGTAAATTTTTATAAATATTACTTGATGGATGTCTGTTTTAAAAAGCCGTTAACTCATATATGAGGCGGACCATAACGAAAGTGTCAATACTGTTTTCAATAATATTCATATTAGAAAATATTAAGAGCTATGTTTTTTTAAAAGTTATCTAGCTTTTTGCACTTGAAGCACACAAAAAGCAAAGCCATTGTTTTGGGATTCTATCTAACAGGATAATTTTCCATTGTTTTTTATTCCATTGTTGCTCAGGCAGTACCAATCTAAAGAGTCTTTAAATAGAATCTTTTCATGCATCGATTTATAGTGGTTGGATACTCAACAGTAATTCTCCAAAAGAAAAGAGAGAGAGGGAGTGAGAGAGTAATTTTTATCCGCTTTTTTAATTTAATTTAATTTTTTAAATGAAAAAATTCCTATACTTTATGCACCTATCTATATAGATTTTTCACTTCGTGTTAAAGCGTGCATGGCATTATGATATATTACTCTCAAAAATCGCTTTTCATTGAGACCATTTTCGCGATCGAATAAATTGGGAAGGTTGAGAAATATTACTATTGCATACTGCATAAGTTACTTAATTTGTTTTTGAAGTTCTCTAGTAGCATTTTATTTGCAACAAGCTAAAAGATTATTTATATACATACGTTTTAATAATGCTATTAACTTTTATATTATTTGTCTGATTTTTAAGATGATTTTATAACACCATATGAAACTATGTCATAAATTCATTGTATGATTATTTAATTCAATTTAGTTTAATATTTTTGACTTTCTAAGCTTTGCCTTTTTTGTGACATATCTAAAACTATTCAAGTACGCATTCAGCGGTTTTCTTCATGACGATTAACTGTTAAATAGAAGCAGCTTACACGAGCTAAGTTTTAAGGCTAAAATTATCGAAACCTACTAATAGCGAACGAAGAGACGAAAGAAGTTAATACTATAACTTTTTCTTCTTATTACCATTTTTCCTTCTTACCACCGTTAATACCATAACGTTTTCCGTCTTTACTTAGTCTGATGAATAAGTAACAGAAATTTACAATTATTTAATTTACGGACAAATAAGTATGTTCATCAGGAAAAAGCTACTTCTAGTGCAAAAATGTGCTACTCCAAAAATGCTCATGTAATATGTACACCTTGCACACACACAAAACTTAGGACAGTTCTATGTCTCCCGTTCTACTAGGCCGATGAATGAAATTTAACTTGGTTTTTCATGTCTCGAAAGCATGACTTAGGATATACATTAGATTTATATAGTATTGTTGCAACATATGTATTTTGGCATAAAATCAGACTTTTCCAGGAATAACATACCCATTTTTGTTCTGTATTTCGATTCTAATACAAAAATTGTGCCTAAGTGCCAAGTTTTCCAAAAATCGCACGAGTTAGTTTTCTAAAAATTAGCTCTCGAAATTTTAGTTGTTCAATGTTAATTCAATTTAGTATATATTCTTAAATATTTTAGAGTCTTCTAGTGTTTGGAATCATAGACTGTAGACCCTACTGTAAAACGAAGTAGGGAATTCTCGCTAGATCTTGAAAGACATGATTTTTCTTAAGCAGAAGACATGAAGAAATAAGCCATGCTTTCATCGAGACTCGAACCTCCGACCTCTCGAATACGCGTCGAATGTGCTGGGCATTACACCACGAAGGCATGCTAAGAAGGCGAGAGAAATACCATATCAAAAGACTTAGAATGGTATCACAATATACATAGAAAATCCAAATTACCTAATATCAAATTTCGAATGAAATTTCACATAATGCTTTGACTGATGATTTATTTTCTGTGTGTTCTGCCTTTCTAATTGAAATCACTACTTTATAGACTGTACATATATATTTTCACTCAATAGATCCTTTAAGATGCCATATAAAACACTGCAATAGCGTCTTCACCCCCCGCAATTTTAATTCGTTAAGTTACTCTGCTTGTGGAACAGTTAGTTAGGCATCATAATATTCGAAATAATAATAAAATATATATATATTTTTTACACACTAAGAAAATTCTAAGATAATTTGAATCAAAAGTATTTCCAAAAAACCCGTATGTCCTTTCCCTAGAATACATCACAATCTAGCGAACGTAATTAGAAATAAATGCATAGCAGTTGTGAGATATCACAATGCTGCAGTTGAACAACAATAAAAATTCTCTATCAGTAAGGAGAATTTCTCTCATCCTTAGCAGAATCAAACAAACAAACAAAAAATCAGCAAATAATAGCTGCCCTTTGTTCTATCCCATATTAGTCCCTGATAAAGGCATTCCCTTTCGAATAAACAGGAAAAGGCAAAATTATCTTTATGAAAGAACAGTACTAAATATTTATTAATTTTGGAATTCTTTCGGAAAAAAAAATAAGAAGACAGTTATAAAAATAACCATACGTTTATTTACGCTATATTAAGATTTTCGAAGTATGTATTGGCCTATGACATTTTAGAGTGTAAACTAATTTCAAATGGAATAATATAAATGATATTTTATTCGAAGAATACGATAGTGAAACTCTTCATTAAAATTCAAGGTTTAGAAGTCAGTAGTATTGCTAATGATGTTAAGGATTCAACTTTTTAATTTCCACGTGTAACTTTTGAGGATCAGGTGGACAATAATCGCGTAAATAAACAGAAGAGCTGAATACGAACTATTAGCATAGAAATCTATAAAATTCATTTTCTGGTAGTATTATGCATTAAATAAATATGAATTTCATTTCTGAACTCTAATCTAGTAAATTACACGCGCATTTTACGGATTGTTCGAATTACACGTGCGTTTTTATTGCAACTTTATCATGAAGAACCACGTAGCATCACAAAATTTTATACTACTTGGCCATTCATTTTATAATACCTCAATATATTCTTCAAGGTCTCTGAATTTTGTGAATTTTTTACGTTTTACTTGAGTAAGAAAGGAGGATAATTCCTCTTAGGTGTATCATATCAGACTTGTAACATTTACACATTAAAATCCAAACCAAACGACAGATTGACCAAGTTTCTTCAGTACCTAAGGTGAACTCTGCAGTACTGTAGAGACATTAGGTATTTTTTTAAAAGCAGGAGAGATGAAAAATGATCAGTGCCCTTGCCAGAACAATAACCACGGACATTTCGATTACGCACCTAGTGTGCTGACCATCATATCACGAAGGCATGCTAAGAAGAAAGGCGATACTCCCCTTTTTAAAGGACGACTGAAGATTAGGGGCTCCAGTTGCCAAATCCTGGAGGTGGAGAATCATCAACCACCACCTTTCTCAGTTCGGCGTTACTATAGAGACATTAGGTTACTTAGAAGCAGGAGACTTCAAAAATGATCAGTGCTCTCGCCAGAACATTAACCACGGACATTTCGATTACGTGCCTAGTGTGCTGACCAGCACACCATGAAGGCATGCTAAGAAGAAAGGAGATACTTCCCCTTTTAAGGGACAGCTGAAGATTAGGGGATCCAGTCGCCAAATCCTGGTGGTGGAGAATCATCAACCACCACCTTTATCAGTTCGCCGCTATTATGGAAACATTAGGTTACTTAGAAGCAGGAGACTTGAAAAATGAGCAATGTCCGTCTGGACTGGACCACGGACCTCTCGGACTCTCTCGAGCGGGCTGACCACTACACCGCGAAGGCGTGCTAAGAAGGCAAGAGAAATGCCTTATTATAGTATATAGCTTCCTTTAAATTTCTTAAAAGCTTTGCAGCAAATACGATACACAAGCCCGCAAAAAAGACCTACATAAGATTTCTTACGCAGTAAGTCTAAATAACATTAAAAGCTATAACTTCAAAATTTCTGGATTTTAAAGCGTGGCAAAGAGCAGAATCTTTCAACATAAAGCAAGAAATCAATTAAACAACTATAAGTGGTTTTTAAGAAATAATATATTTTCTATACATAAATAGAAAAAATGACTAAAAGTGGTTTTATGCCAAATATTTAGACCGATGCAATAAGAAAAGGAGTTACGGAAATACACTACTGAAAATAAGATGATAAGGTACAATACATTAGACAGTTTTAGTTTCTTATTTAAGTTATTCTGTCAGTTGCCGAATATAAGATTTCTTGACTATTCTAACAAAGAAGTTTTTCTAATTTTGAAATTGAATTTGGTTTGAGAGAAGTATAATAGATTTTTCACATTAAAAAACAATTGTATCATTTAAAATTAATTGCTGTAGTCCTATCATTATACCTGAGAAATATTAAGAATTTTTAAATCGCCAAAGGCAAACACATTGACAAATTTCAACAGCTTAAAATTTTGTACATTTTCAAATTATCACTTCATAGCCTAAGATAGTTTTATTTTATTTTATGTAGTGATATTAAATGATCAGAATCTTTTTCTTTCCAGAGATATTTTGACTTATGATGTTTCTTTATTTTTTAAGTTTCGTCTTTGGGATCTGAAACATTACGTTTTTACACATTACGTGCATAATCAAAACTTGCACATAAAAGAGCATTGTAGCATACGTCAAATTACATAACATGACACATGAGCAATTTATCTTGTCAAAGTATACCAATGTAAAATGTTCTATCATAAACAAATGTAATATGTGCATCAAAGTTTATGTAAAATAATTTCAGAAATTTAAATCGGAAATATTTAATTCTGTATAAATATTTGTAACGAAAGAGTAATTAAATATCGAAATGCTTAGTAACTGAAGATTAATTAAATTTGGAAATGCCTTTTTTATGCAAATAGTTACGACTGAATTATTTAATGAGTCATTGCATGCATGGTATCATATTAAAACTAAATTATATATATTAAATTATATCATATTAAATCATTTTATATTAAAATATTTATATTATATTTTATATTAAACATTTATCATATTAAAACTATTAAGCTAGTAAAACAATTAAACTGTATAGTTATATAGAGTTAAACTCGGAAATATTTAATGCTATATAAATATTTGTAAAGAAAGAGTAGCTAACTATCGAAATGCTTAATAACTGAAGCGTAATTAAGTTTGGAAATGCTTATTTTTGTGCAACTAGTTGCGATTGAATTATTTAAGGAGTCGTTGCATGCATTGTATCATATTAAACTCTAGGTAAGTAACCATATAAGTAATAAATGTAATGCAGCCATTATTGTACAGTTACTGCATTACTACAATAATTTACTTTGCACAAACATAACTACAATGAAATGTTAGTATATATAACCTATTAGATTAAACTACTTCAAAAAATAACTTGTCGATTTTTTTCTAATAAATACAATAATAAATTAAATTATTACTAACACGGCTTTGAAGTGAAGAATGAGAGATTAACTTTACAACAGCTAATACTCACAAACCAGATATGTATCTTAAGTGAAAATTTAAGGCAACTAATCAATATGATTGGTATAAGAGAGACTGGAACTGTTTTATTGATTGTAGAAAAAGAAGTGCAGTAAATTTCATTTGCTATTCTAAAACCATTCTGAAATTAAAGAGCCTGGGATCCTGGTTGAGAAGTTGCGGGAGAAAAATTATCACAGTAAATATTTCAATCAGTTGCAATTTAAGAAGCAAAATCATCCGTTATAAGGGAAAGTAACACTGCCTAGTTTTATCATCACAAGAGAACTAACACTCCCTATTTATACAAATTTCTCTACTCTTCATCAAATTAGACAATTAGCCACCTTCATCTGGAGTAAGAGTTTATGCGTACGAAGTTAAAAGAGAAATGGCAAGTTAGAAGACAAAAGCAAAAGTTTAAAATAATTGCTGAGGAATGTAAAGTAAATACTTCTGAAATACAATTCAAATATTATAACGATAAAATGAGCATTTGAGGCAGTGGAAGATGAATCCATACTTCAAAATTTGCAGTAATGAAAGGTGAGTTTCAAGTAATATAATGGAATTACGAATGAAAATTGAACCACAATAATAATTATTTTTCACACGTTTATGAAAGAAAAAGTGGAACTAGCTTTGCAAATCACTGTGTTTTTTTATGCAGATGAAATGACGAGAGTGAGATTTTCGGCGAATGTATGAAAAATGTTAGTATAGCAAATCTGCAAACTTAAAACAAATTTCTTGTTGCAATGAAGAGACATTGGGAGATTGTTATTGTTAAAGACAGATAACGTGACAAGACAATACCTGTTTACTTATTGTAGAATTCAAATGTTTTTTGCACTTACTCTGTTCGGTTTTGCGGTTTGATTTAGTGCAGCATTAACAATTATATTATAAGGTATATTTCCCGCCTCCTTAGCATGTCTTCGTGGTGTAATGGTCAGCAAACTCGGCGAGTAAGCGAGAGGTCCCGGCTCGAGGTCCGGAGTGCTCATTGCACATTTTTCTTGTTTCCTACTTCAAAAAAATGCTAATAACTCTACAATTTGTAAGGTTTATTTGAAATTACTTCAACAATAAAGGCTAAATCACGGAAACCATTCATGAACTGCTATTGTATTTATATTTGCTATCCACCACAAATAGGCAGTTTGGTGAATATTCCATTGCTCTTGTCCTAACTCTTCCCACAATAAAACGTTATGTAGCTTAAAGGTAAATAAACAGTTTTATGGATATTATTTAACATATTTCTGAAAACATCAGCATCTTCTTCGTTATTATATTGCTAAATATGAGTAAAACCTTTTAGATAACTTTCAGTCTGGAAAGGTGAGTACCCCAAAATGCCCTGTAATTCTCTACTATTACATCGATTTACATCGATTACATTTAAATCTGTTTTAATACGTTTAATTTTATCTACCTTACCTCCCTCTTGCAGAAGCCTATTTAAAATTTCTAAGCAATCATTTATTATATGACCAGAAAACATTTAACGTTTAAAAACGATGGCTCCATTGCCCTGACATTCAATCTGACTGCTAAACAAATGTTTTACATTTCCAGTTTGTAAGAGGTGCATTTGATGTAGAATAAATGTCGTCTTGTGTAAGGAATGGCGTATTGTGTGCCATTCTCAGAGAATAAAATATATGCAACGTTAAGCAAGAAAAAGCAGTGGTGAATATAATGGGCTTTGAATAACTTCTACGATACTTTAAACAACAATGTGTGACGTTTCAAAAGAAAGATGGCGACGTCATCAAAGTGGCGTCGGAACCAATAAATTGAACAGGAACTCGAAACTGAGTTTTGAAGATTATTTTACTGTGAAGAAGAATGCCGTTAAGAGCAGATTCAAAGTCTATTACTGAGATCAAAGCTTCTCTAAAATTGAAGCTTGTGAGAAATCTCCATACACAAGGGAATAAAAGAAGAATATTAGACTCCGCCATCCAACAAGCCGGAAAACTGATAAGTATTTCCTACGTATGATTTTGTTGTTATCCTCTGATATAATTTCGTTTGTTTCCCGAGAAAAGGTTCAACTTGGAAATGACTTCAAAGACTTCCTTTATAGGGATTTGGGCATTTCCTTTATCTACTGCTATTAAAAGTTTGATTTTTATCACAATGGTCTATTATGTTTTACCTATCTCATTGTGTTTACTAGAGTTTGGGAGATAAATCGCGCACTTTAATAAATAAACTGCATGGGGTTTAGAATGTTTTCCAAACATTTGTTTATGTTTAATTTAACTTTAATATATGTTAAGACTTTTATTATTTAGAGATAAATAAAAACTGACGATAATTTTTATTTTGAGGGAAGTCAGATTTAGTAATATTTTGGCTATTTTACTATAATGCATATTTCTTCGAGGCCTTTAGTTCTTTTTTGTTTTTAGCCAGTCGATAGCGGAGGGCAGAAAAACTGGCTGCACAAGATTATTCATAATTCTGTGAAATGTCTTTAAATTGAACAAAAAGAAAGCACACTTTCATAAGCGACATCAAGTGTGAACTAAATGGGAAATGTAAGGTTTGATCTGCTAACGCTAAGTAATTCAAAAACCTCAACAGATGGGAAGCGAAACATCTCTATGTCTAAAACAATAATAAAGCTGTGAAAAGGCTAAAATAACCTTTCCGTTTAAGCAGAATTTAGAACACAAATGCACTATCTTTTGCTATAAGAAAAGCCACAACTCGTGATGAGGAAACTAAATAGAACAGTCAAGTCAAAATTTGAAGAGTTGTCAAGGACTACACAATTAAATATTACTAGAAGCTAGCTCGCTACTCTACCCGAGCTTCAAAATCAAACTGTCGGCAGCGATGGTACGCAAAGCTGAATATTATACCTCTCAGAGCTAGCAGGAAAATGACACGTAATGGACACGATAAGCCTGATACGCTCTGTATCTTAAAATCTAAAAACCTCAATGCACTGTCAAAATACTGCCTATCGCATCATTTGTTTTCTTATGAGAAACACGGAAAGAAGAAGCTGTAGAAATGACAGAAATCATAATAAATGGTAATGCAAAATAACGGCTTTGCAAAGTAAACTACGTAAACCTGTTTTTACACATTTCAGACTTAGACAGTGTGTCCGCTCCTGATGATACAATGGATATCATTACTTGTTTCACGCTACGTGCTACTACACCACGATGAACCAGAGCCATAGCACTAGTGATACGCTTGCAGATATCCTAGAGATTAATTTAAAAGTCAAACAACAAAAATCAGCGTTATATTTTAAAAATTTTCACAGGACTAGTTTTCATGGTTTTACCGAACCACCATCCTCAGCTGCAAAATTGCAAATGAACGAGATAAGATATAATGATTAGATAAGATAAGATAAGAAAGCCTGGACAGAAGACAAGTTACTGGCGCCATCTGTTGATGAAACCAGAACAAAAACGTAATTTCTTTAAAGGCTGAAGGCAAAGATGGATTGGAATTAGGATCGTTAACTAGAACAGAAAGATTTTTTTTGAATGTGAAATGCCTCTAGAAAATCCAATTCACCAATGAAAGATGGTTTTTGAATAATTTTGGCAGCAGAAAAATTGAAAGTGTGATTTTCGGACCAATAATGTTGGGCAACAGAAGACTTCTGTGTGTCCTTTTTCTAACATATGCCATATATTTCTTAACGCGAAATTTTAAGGTTCTTTTAGTTTGGCCAATGTAAATTAAGCCACACTGGCAAGGAATTCTGTAAATACCCCAGGAATTCATATCCGGAATGGGTTCCTTGAGTATTGAACTCGGAATTTTATTGATGAGAGAATAAACGACCCGAAAGTTAAATTTCTGTAAAATACGTTCAATTTTATAGCTAATTGATGGAAAGAAGGGAATGACAACAGAATTTTTATTATCTCCTAAACCAAGAGTCTGCCTTTTGGTGTGTTGAGATGAGAATTTTTTAACTGCTTGATTAATAACGTTGGGCGAAAAGCTCCTGTCAATAGCTAAATGTCTAATCCTAGAGATTAGTCTACTGCGAAGGCACAAAATCATATTCTTGTGAAACTCATAAGGAAAAAAAAATAGGTATCATCCATCGAGTTCGAAGACCTGAATGTCCAGCTCCTTTTTCTCTCCTAGTTTTACTGTAAAACCATTTTTGCCGTCATTAGACAAATATGTGTAGGAAACTTACTTTACAGTTTATGACTTTTTTATTAACGAATAGTTATTAAAACATCACTTTTCTTTCGGTTTTTTTGTCTTGCTGTTCCTCCTACAATGGCTGAGAGTGATACAACTAATATCCTACAAGATGTAAAAAAGTTGTTGCAAATTTTAAAGCAATCTTGGGAGAATTTGAAAATTCAGGATGACAAACGTGCTTCGGATGAAGATTTGCAGGTTAAGTTTCGTAAGACTGATGAGACGCGATTAGGAACTCTTCTACAGAAGTATAGGATTTTGCATAAAAAAGAAATCGTGACTTAAAATGTTTTTAACAGAATTGGTTGCATTCACACAGCACGAAGCAACGTTCGCTTCTCTGGCCTCTTTGAGTTCGGTCTTACGTCAACAGATTGATATTTCTTCGGACTTCGGATAAATTTATTCTTCTAGATCAATCTCGTATAGAGGATAGGTCTGCTTAAATATCAGATCCATTTGCCTTGGGTTTAAGCTCTGATGTACCACAAATAACAGAGGATGACTCAATGATGTGTGCAACGTGCACCTCATCTAATATTCTTCTTATGATTTCTTGCAGGGGCTTCGAGTAACTTATAAAATTAAGCAGCAAACGTATGTAAAAGGAATACTACATCTGGCTGACCTTCGACCTTTAATATAAGAACAACAAAATCGGATTGCATTTCAGGAGGGAAAAATTGCGAAGTTACAACAGCAGTTGACTGTTGTATCAAAGGTGTCTCAGGAGGGTGCAGCTCGGGGATCAATTAGTTTTCATCGCTAGGATGTAATTGCTTCAGTGAATGATTGAATGTAATTTAATGTAATGCAACTTGAAAAAAAAATTACATTTCAAGAAAAAAATTCAAAATTTATTTTTTTGACAATTTTCTAATATATTTTCTGTGCACACAAACATGTTTTAGCAAATACTGTAGAATTATATATTTTATGTACAATAATAGTAGTAAGATATTAGATTTTGAAGTATTATCGCTTAAAACATGCATATTTCGAATAAAAATTTGTATAGATTATTGATAAAATAGTAAAATATTTTAGGCTTAATGCACTCACGAATGCCCAGTGTATGCCTTATATAATGATGCTTTTATTTTTTATTTTTTTTATTTTTAAAATAATATTAAGTGTTCCTTAAGCACTTAATATTATTTTAGCAGAATTTTCTTGCTTCCTCTACTCAAGGTGTTTCATAAAATTGTATATCCCTTTCTTGAAGAAACTTAAAAATAAACTGAAAATATATCTTTAGGATAAAAGGGTGGGAAATATCGCGAAATCCTTTCTTTTATATTCATATATTCTTATAATTAAATCTACTCAGTTTTCGCTCTCTCTCGTTATATATATGTGTATGCGTACGTATGTGTAGGATACAAAATATAAAAAACACTAATTTTAATTTAGTAACAGGCCTTTTAATTCCTAATTTTAATTTGCCGGCATCGCCTTCCTGTCTTTAAACTACTAATATATGAATCTAAAGTGCGTCATCTGAAAATTTCTCCGCATCATACCATTACGTAAAAATAACATTACAAGTGCTTTTTATCCAACCACAGATCCTAATTTAAACAAAGAAACTAAGTTTATAAATACCGCTGTTACTAAATGGGTAACCCTTTTCTTTACTTCGCCTTGCTGCTGCTTAGCCGTGTCGTTTATCTTCTAGCTATTTCCATTGTTTTGAAAATACAAGTCGCACAGATCTGTGGGGTGCTTAGCCTATCCATTATAATGTTATGTGAACTTATTTATGCGTATCAAGACTTGCTGCATTACGAATTAAAGCTATGTTGAATCAACTTCCTCTTTAAAAGCTTTTCTTATATGTTCTGCAATTTCATGTATGCTAGCAGCCATTTCTCTAATCTCAAGATATTTTCAGGATTTATATTACATTTAGAGTGTACAGGATGTGTACCTGCTGCTCCAAACTTCAATGGAAAAAGCATCTGCCAGTTTTATATTCTGAAAGCTCAAATAACATCGAGTGAAGTGAATTATTAAACAGGTGTGATTTAACAAGTGATTTAACAAAACGTTCAAAAGTGGTTCGAAAGACACTGGAATTCGAGTTTACTATACTGAAGGCAGGTTATCATGCTTCAGCTTAATAAATTTTCACTGGTGCAGAATTGAAAATTAAGTTGAAGTGTAAGCTAGAATATTATTTTCATTAAATACCTCATATAATCAATTGTTCACAGACTTTACTGATCGTAATTCATTTATTTATCACTTTAGCTTATATATATATACATATATATATAAGCTAAAGTGTATACATATATATAAGATATAACAAAATACTATAGCTGCTTTAAATATAACTAGGGACCTCAAAATTAATGATTCTAGATTTGGTGCTCTACCCCTAAATTCATCTGTTCTCCTAAATTCGAGATCTTTCTATGTTATGTAACGGTGCCTGACAAGGACATCTAAAACTAATATTAACCAATCATAGCTTGCTTCTACAATTTTATCAAACTCCGTAAAATACCGCTGGCGAGTTAATTACGTCATTATTTTGTTGCATTCTTCCCTAGCTTCCGCCATTGCTAATGTGTCTTCTATGCTCTGCTAAAATGATGTCGCCCCCGTTAACCTGTGTAAATTGTACATAAGAAATTATCGTAATTGCTATGATTAAAGAGTATATTGTCTGTGAAGAAATATTCCAGTGTGCCTGGAAATCTGGAAATAAAGATGATAATTGGCTGAATTTAGTTTGGTATCAACCCCTTCCTCATGCCTTGCCACTCTTATATCGAGACTGTCAGCTTTTAAAGTCCCCAAATTCCCGACTGGCTTAAAAGAATTATCCTATATATATATATATATATATGCACCCAACTAGTATATATGTATGTATATATATATATATATATATATAATATATATATATATATATATACATATAGATATTCACCACATAGTATATATATATGTATGCACCCGCATAGACTAACTGAAGAGCAGTAGATGAGCACTATGCAGAAAAATTATTCTTTTAGAAACGATTCTCTGCAAGTAAATCATGTGCTGTGCGGAGAATTTAGATATTCTCCTTTTTATTAATGAAATCTTTATTCTACGAATAATAATGGTAGTCAAATCGGAAATTCCCTTGCGCTTTATTTCTTAATAATGATGTTGTGAGGAAATGCAATACATATTTAATTTCAGAATAATAAAATACATAAAATATCAAATGCATTTCTTAAATCTATTTTATTTTGAAAATCATGCAAGAAAGGTAAAAGTATACTGGAAAGTAAAAATTTTGTCTGCAGGTTTCATTTAGCCAAAAAACCTAATTTTTTGCAGTAGAATCTTCGTTCGAATACAAAATGGCGCTGCGAAATGATTCAAAAACATTATAAGAGTTGTTGACATTTCTCACCCCATATTTGAGTACCTTAACTTTAAAAATAGGATTTGGAATATGTCACTTTTAAAAAATATGCAAAATGAAAACTGCAAATTTAAATCTTTATGATCATTCGAGCTAAAATAAGATGTAATGAGATTCCCAAGAGCAGACAGGCTTTATTAGAAGTTCTATAGAGAGAGGAGAAATAGCTTTGAGTAAGTAAACTACAACAAGAACATCCTGCTTTCAAAGCAACTTTTTTATTAATAATTTTCCTTTGTATAAAGGCAAATAATTACTCTCGAATCTCCAGGATGTGCATGAATCTAATTCCAAGGAACCTCGGCATACTTACGCTTTGAGATAAGTCTAATTTGGTATTTGTCCTGAACCTGAATTTTTTTTTCTGATTTGGTATTTGTTTCGAATACGTCTCGAGTTCGTTGAGTCGTGAATGCACGCATTCTTTCGAGACTGCCCGGGAGTGTCAATAAGCATTTTTTACTATTCAGTAAACAAACAGGTTTGTAAGTCTGAAATTTTCTGTGATGTTGTGTTTTTTCATTTAAATGGTTTCGTAAATTTTCTAACAATGAGTTTCAGGAGAGGTAGTGAAAAAAATGTAAACAACGAAGAACACGGTTAGGATCATATAGGAGGTAAGAAAAGAGATTGTTGAAAAGTACGAAAGTGGCATATGTATCAAACTATCAGACTACAACATACCCTATTCTGAGAACGAATGCAAATATTAGTGTGAAAATGAAAAACGTTATTGAATCAAATGACGTTACAATGAGAGTGAAATGAATTACCAAACAACGTTCAGAGCTGTTATAGCATATTTAGCAATAGTGTTTGATTTGAATAACAGAAAAAAATCGTGAACCGTCTTTCATTTATGAACAGTATTATTTTCGTTGTTTTATTTGTCTAGGAAATCAGCTAGGAAAATTAGTAAAATTATCTGTAATCCTCTGTAAGTAAATCTGTAATCCTCTGTAAGCATCCTTCGTTGCCAATACTTTAAATACATGCTGTTAAAATATCTGAATGTGACTGTCAGTTATGTTAATTTAATTAACCACAAGTGGTGGAAATTTCATCTGCAGCACAAGTGTGCCTGTTATTTATATTAAGACTAAATAAAAAACATTATTTTAACCTTCTTCTGTATTCTGCGAGTCATTTAAGTAGCCATAACTTTCTATTTATCTGGTAGGGTCTGCAGAATTTTACAAACATCATTAACAGGTTCAGTTACAAAGTAACCTTACAAGTAGATAAATCAACAGACTGACTAAAAACTGTCATTTCAAAATCTACGTGAGAAAAAAAAATTATTATTTATTAAATGTAATAAAAAACTAAATGTAAAATACAAAGGAAAGCAATATTTTACGTTTTCATTTTACATACTTTCTTTACCTCATTTTGTTTTTTGATGTTTATTGCTTTCAGTAAACGGATTCAATGGTATATGTACAGAAAGTTTGGGGAAAAAAACTGCACGTATTTTTTCCTCAAGTAACTAGTGTTAGATATACCCTTCTAGTCATAATTTCTTTCAAAGGGAGTGGGGAATTTTATGAAAAAGTCCAAGCAGTCTGAGTGAAATACATCTGTTAAAAAAAAGCTAACTTTTTATAATGTACTCTCAGAACAAAAATTCCCGTTAGGAATTTATTCATTTAGCGTTGACGATTTAAGCGGAAGAAATCCCATATTTTGAAGTGAAAAATTCATTGAGATATTCGAGAACGAATTTATTGATTTAAATTATTTCTGAGTTTCTCTCACTGCAAAAGCGAAGTAACTTTTATCAAATATAAAGGGTAGCTGCAAATCGAAAATTGCTCGTTCTGGAGATTTATAGTTCCAAATTTGGGTAACACATCACACACACTTATGAACTTTTGAACACACACTTCATAAATATATTATTGCGTTTGTAAGGGTGTCAGGACTGAGTGTTCGGTGTATATTCTTGGCAGACATCTTCGTGAACTCCTTAAGTCCTGATCTGGAACAGGGAGCTGAATGCAGCTATGTTCTGGTGGTAGATACTGTGATTAAGTGGTAGAAGAACTGCACTTGAAAGGGATTTAAAATCCTCTTTTATTAGATCACAATTATTTACAACCACTTCCCAACTCGGGAGGGATACAGAAAGTAAAAGAGCACATTTGGGTCTAAAATGAACAATCAGATAAACTTAAAACTAAAGCTAAATAAAAACTAAGTAGTTGTCGCTCGCAGAGCTATAACGCGAGGTTGGCCTCTAACTAAATGGTGTGTAGCAAGATTTACTAATACTGACGCACTTGGAATTATTTTAATACGCAATCACGTAAAAGCACTATGGCTTAGAATTTAACTACTAGCTAGTCAGGAGAACGTCGAATAGAATGATCGTGGTCTGAGACTAAAAGCTCTCTCACACTGAGAGGTTTCTACCTCTTGCTTAAATAGTCGTTGGCTCCACTTCAAATTAGCATAAGCTGAAAACGCGCGCTTCGTCTAACGGGAAGCTGAAAATGAGAAGAGATAGAAAGATTTAAATTAAAGTAAAACTTTGTTAGTTTAACTAAAACCTTACAAGGGTTCGTGGATTTAGAGGGACTGATGACAACATTTAATAAAGAATCAAAACACAATCTATTTAGCCAGTATTACACAGGACAGATCCAAAATCAAGTTTATAGTCGTCGAAAAGACTACAACAGACACGCTAATACAATCAGGAACACAGCTAACTATGCAATCTAACTACTGATTTCCACACTTAAGTGTATGTCATGGGGGGATCAATATATCTTATTAACTAAAACAAATATTTTATATTGAATATGTATCAAAAGATAACAAACTTCAACTCAGTATTCATCATTAGGATTAAACGAAACAAACCGATATAATAGTTAAAAATTTTCTCTCTCTCTCCCCCTTTTACTTTTTTAAATGATTACTATTTACAATGTTGTAAAGTTTCCCATCATAGTTTTTCAATTACGATAAATTTCCATCAGCATCGTAGATAAGACAAAATTATAGTCCAGATTATTTTTATTTTAATTGATTTTATAGAAAATAATGATAAAGCACTGAGCTTTATAAAAGTAAACTGATTTTTAAAATAATGCTGTTTAAATGTTTATGTTCAATATTACACGAATCAAGATTCTCAGTTTTTTCGTTTTACAAAGTAAACCATCTTTTCTCAATAATTTAATAATAATAATAATAGCATTTTTCCTTTTTTATCGCAGGCAGTACTTGTTTACAAAACCAAAAACGCGTACGACTTGGCGAAAAAAGGCTAGCGCCAGTTGGCGCAGCTTTTTATTTCAACGGAGTACACGGAAAAAGAATATAAAATTCAATTATTTGCAAAGCGTGATTCCAGTAAATAGTATTAGAGTATTTAATACATTTTGATGCTAATAATACATGCTGAAAATGACATATACAACGGCAATTTTCTTATACAATATGGCTGAAAATTTCCAACCAATTCAACAGAGATAGTAAAATGACAAAAATACTGAAAATAAAATAACAAATCATGAAATTTTAACTTACCTATGAAAAGTTACAGCTCCTTCTTTTACAGAAGTTTCTTTTCATCTATAGGCACTGCACCGGAAACCAATCTTTCTTAAATTTTATGTAACAAAGCAGAGCAGTCGTCTTTCGTCCCGCAGAAATGAATGTAAAGTATTTCCGGATTTTCAGAATTCGACCAGTAGTCCCGTGACACTAATGCTGGAACCAGTTGGAGGTTGCAGATACGCTCTCTACCAGTATATATCTCGTTGTGAAGACAGTTTCACAGCAAAGCACTAAAGTTCATTTCCCGATTCGTTCAATCGTTCTCACAGCTCAACACACACAACGATGCACTCATGATATATACCATAACCAGCTCGGTACTAGACTGCTACTCCGCATACAAGCAGGGTTTATATAGCTTTTGGCCTGCCTTCGAGAACATTCTGAGCCAAACAGTGAAGAATTCATTCAAGAATGCTCAACATCCATCTATGTTATATCGCCAATTTTGTCGCCAAGTGGGCGATTTCGCGCGAAATCTGGTAACCCTTCATTTCTTTGCTATTTTCTGGCAAACCTAAGCTCGCTTTGCGGGGAAGCTATCATACCCAAGCTGGGCATTTTGTAACACTACTAACTGCTTATAGCTTAGTGGAATTTCCGCGGAGATTATACAGCTTTGTTGAATTTCATTAATTTGGACATAATGAATATTTTGCCAATCGGGTGTTTTCTTTTACAACTGGGCATGCAACGGTTTTGATTTTATAAAACCCTTCCATATTTATAAAATTCTTTATATTTCTTGAGAAATTTAGTATTTGAAAACAAATGCGTAGAATAAGTATTTAATTAAAACCGATCCATAATCTCCCTTCTTCAAGCACCTTGTTCATCAAGTAAAACAATCAACCAATAATCTACTTGTTAAAAGAAGGAAAACAAGCAAGTAATAGAAATCCAAAGAGCAAAACAGAAGACGCAGGTGCGGAGTGAATCCTAGAACATCTCAGAGAAGGCAAAAGGCAGGAAACGGAGAAGACAATGCAAATTGTAGGTATTGATTTATTACTTTCTCTTGCAGTTGATTACTATTCTTTCAACAGAGACTTTTCTCTATCTCAATACGTAAACAATTCAATATAGTTCTTAATTCCAGCAATCCGAACGGACAAGCAACAATTCTGAGAATAGAGGCTATTATTATTATTATTTGGCTTAGCGTATCGGTTCATAATAGAAAATTTTACAGATATTTAAAAGAACTTAAATTACTTCAAGTTTAAATCCCTAAAACTGAAACAATTTATGAATTCGAAAGTCACTTGAAAGACTTGACTTAATAGTTTTTTTAATCTCACAGAATTTTAAAAGTTATAAAACAGTGCCTTTCTTTGGCCATTCTTATAGAAATTGAATTTCCTTTAATATCTTCAGGAGCTCATTGAAAGTGAAAATAAAAAAAATGCACTGCTGAATGGGATTTTATTTTTCTTTTCTTCACAAACAGGTGGTTGAAGCATAATCTGTTTTCTCTAGTTCAATATTAAAAATTATTTTACGTCTAGACATTCAGTTCCTATTTTAATATCTAAAAACAAAAGGGAAATGACAAGTTTTGAAAATACTGCAAATTGTTAAAGATAATATTTTAAAACAGTATATTTAGAGATAGGCTTTCAGCTGGACTAACAAAGACTAACATCATACTATTTCTGAAACTGTAACATTCTTTGGGGGTTTAAGTTAAATAAGGAAACTAGCATGTAACTATAATTAGATGAAGAAAATCAGAATATTTTGTTGGTAAAGGTGCGAAAATTAGTTTCTGTGTTATTTTTATTAAAGATTATGTGGAGACACGCGAAATTAGGCAAATGTTATCACACTGTTTTTAATTTCACTCTCCAAAAGAATTAAATAGATTGCATTCCGGTTGATTATATTTAAAAAAATAACTGTTATAATATTATAATTAAATTATAACAATGTACTAAGAAGAATGATAATTTGGTTAAAATGCTTCAGTGACATCATAGTCTGCCTTAAATAGGAAACACATGTCTTTAAATCATTATCTTCTAGAATTTTCTTAGTTTCTTTGAAATTTAAAGCTAAAATTGAGTAATATATAATGGATTATTTGAAATGCTGAAACTCTAATTTTTATTGATAAGTTTCAAATTATCATACTGCCTATAATGTAGCTCATTTGACTTAGTATTTCGTTTTCTGTTATAATATTAACTTGATCATAAAGAGCTGCTAGAAACAGATTCTTAAACCATCTCATTCGTACAAAAGGCCAACAAGCGGTTAAGTCGCTTAACACTTAACTTCAGACCTGGGTACGGTTATAGGCAAACGAGCTGACTGCATGGGCGTTTTCTGGTTTTTCCTATGTGTAATGTCTGTATGAGCCAGGTTTCCTTAGACTGTCCTTCATAAAAGCATCTCTCTTCAGGCAGATAGCCCTATTGTGCTTTGCCGTAATCTCAATGAATCAAACCATTTGTAAAAATCTGATGTATACACCACATGACTTTCTTGTGCGGAATATTAAATTATACGCATTTTTTTCTTGACTCTCTGTCGTGAGATTTACTTAACAGCTTTAAATCTCATTCATTTTATAACTCAGAATGCACATCTGGAGAATTACCTAATAGTTGCCATATTTTGTATTCAAATACTATAACAAATCTAAAACGATGTGTAAAAGAAATTAAACAAAAAAAAAGAAACAGTTTTTTACAGATGATTCAGTATTTCTAATTAAATCTAATTCAGTTCTCGCTTCGCGACAAGGCAAAAACGCATAAAATCTCAAAATATCTATACTAAATATTACAAAGTAAATCTTAAACACTTATTTCCTCGAATAAATTCCAGAATGGATTAAGCATGATTCAATTCGCAATCATAAAAGAAGGCGTTATCATTGTTGTTGCAAAGCTTAGTTTCTCTAGATTGTCAACAAATCCACTATTCTCCTAAGTTTCAAATGTAAAAAAATATGGCTGCTATAGGATAAAATAATTAGGCTTAGCCGCACTTAAACAACTTTTAAATTGTTGATAATTCTACAAAAATTGCATGCAGATTTACTAATGGCATAAAAACCTTAACCGGAAGATAAAAACAACATAATTCAATAATTTTTAAAGCAAAGGGCGCAATATACCAAAATATAAGAATGCCTTTGGTAAGCACACGTGAGAAATGATAATACCTTTTTCTACACCTTCTAGCCTGCCCTTCACGGAATTATGATTTTGACTTAGTTATCGTAAGGCGGCTTTCGTGAGCGTGAAAGGCATCATCTTAATCGAGTAAAAGTCTCGATAATCTCTGTAAACTTTATAATCTTGGCAGTTGGAGTTAAAGAGTCTCTGCTTTCTGCATGGTTTCATGGTATAAGCGGAAGTAAGCTCAATGCGTATTTGCCAGGTCTAGAGTTCGAATCTCGGCGAAGACATTGCTGATTTCTTCAGTTTGCTGAATTATAAAAAAATTCTAATGGCTTTCCAGATTGTTATATATTGATCTATACGATAAAGTGTCTATTAAAAATATTTGTACCTGAAAATTCTTACCATAATGTTTTGATATTGAGTTTTATAACTTTTTGAATGCAGCAGATGGTATGGCATTTTGGTGTTCCTTTGTATCACAGTCGAGAAGATTACCTTAAAGAATGAATTACGTAGAAAATTATGACAACTGGCTTAAATACACTTCTTATGAAAGGAATTGTCTTAAAAGCCTGAAATGTAAAGCATTACTGCAAAGAAAAACCTCAGATATGAGGATCACCCAAAAAAAATTCAATACATGAGTTTATACATTTATATTAAGGATTTCTTTGATATCTCGAAATTCATGTCAAAAAATGAAATAGAGATACAAAGGTGAACAAATTAATAAGATAATTAAACCCATTAAATATTAATTAAAAATCAAGCAAATTGAGTCATAGATTTATGGGTGTTTAGCCCAAAAAATCCATGTATTATAGCATCGCATTTTGTAAAGAAAAATCATTTAATCTGGTATTTAATCTAGTATCATTACTAGTAGTAATCATTTAATCTAGTATTTAAGAGCTGTAAACGTATATTTTGGTTTAGGAAATTTTCTATATTGTCTACATAACAGCAAGAGTAACATGTCATGGATAGTTTTGCGAACAAAAAAAAAATGAGAAATAATAGTATAATTTTAAAATGTTGAAATTAAAGGCTTTCTTCAAATAAAACTAATAAAAAATAAACGTAGTTTTAATTTATTTTCCTATGTGTAGTTTTGGAATTTCTTAGTATTTATGCGTTTATATTCATATATATATGTTTTGGAATTTTTTAGTATTTATTCGTTTATATGTATATAGTATATATGAATCAATATATATGATTTTGGT